>OY811972.1:14833164-14860664 GCA_963681505.1 Eunapius fragilis | reverse complement strand
CAGTAAAGGAAGGGAGGAGTGCAGTTATCCCAATCCCACCATACCATGATTACTCATCTTAGTTTTGGCAATAGTTCTATCCTAAAATATAAAGCAGTTTCTGATATCCCATTTTTGACATGTAATGCTGCAGCTGGTACCTTACACATTTGGTTATGCCAAATCACCATATTCATCGACATATTGCAAATGCATGATGGTGTGAGCATCACTCCACACACTGTACCTTTATCTTGTGTCATGCTTTTCATTCTTGCACAGCAGAAGTCATTGCCAAAACTAAGATGAGTAATTGTGGTATGGTGGAATTGGGATAACTGCACTCCTCCCTTCCTTTACTGCAACGAATTTATATGACTGACAATATTCTGAATGAGACTGATATTTCAGTAAATCCTTATTAATGTATTCTTACTCTGGTCCTCTCAGCAGGCGGTGTTATGTGATCAGGTGCTCTAACAAAGTGCATAACCAAGAGAACACTAGTGCACGTGTATATCATCTAGCAAGTGAACACGTGAGGTAAAATTGAAGTAGTATAGTGAAAGATTTTTTCTTTGGTTGGGTACTCAGGTTGTATCCATCCTCCACCAAGGTAAAATAGCAAGGTTGAAGCTCTTATTCTGACAATGAAGTGAGCATGCA
The DNA here is from genome assembly GCA_963681505.1 of Eunapius fragilis. NCBI lineage: Eukaryota > Metazoa > Porifera > Demospongiae > Spongillida > Spongillidae > Eunapius > Eunapius fragilis. Next base: position 14,860,019 of record OY811972.1, on the reverse strand, counting down.
GGTATTACTTACATGTACGGTAGCCGTCTTGCATGAAATGAAGGTAAGGAGTACAGGTAGGCAGGGTGTGTGGAGAAGGAAACGAAATATTAGAAATGCATGGGGCGGATTATGTAGCGCTACAGGAAACTATCTCTTGAGAAAATCTTATAGGATAGAAAAAAACAGGTTGACACAGTCAAGGTTTGTTGATACCTTGGTCACAAAGTGAACTCAGTAGCAACCCTCCTTGGGGCATCTTACATCAGCTAACAGCTTACTTGAGGTAGCAATGAATTGCCTTAAAGTACGAGCTGTTAAAAGTTGCATTTTGCGAGCCGCTACTGTATTGGCAATTGGATTCAGTAGCCAAACGGAGATACAGAATATGCTACACTTAGATATGGATCCATATACCTTACCGCCCCGGATGTTTGGATTGGAAGCCCTGAGTCGTGGCCTGACGTCAGTTTCCTGATGTTTGCACATATCTGCTTTTCTTGACTAGTCCCTGCACTAAAGATGATCTGAAGGCTTACAAGAGCACCGAAGCTTGGAAGTATGTCACTAGTGGTTATGTAAGCGGAATCAAATTGCTGAAAAAAAGTGCAGACTTATGTTTGCTCATAACCTCGTCCCCAGGCCGTCAATTAAAGTTTACGGCCTGGTACCTATTGTACATTGGTATGTTTGTGCGCATGCGCTGGCAATACCAAAAGAAATCTGGTATTCGTATACTTAGTTCGTAACCCGTTCCGTAAATTAACTCATATCCGGTCTGCGTCGAGCAAATTATGGCAGAATTTCATGAAGCGTTGGCCTATTCTCTTTTGTGTGTGAACCAACAGAACCTTGTACTGAAAGCAAAGCAGGAGGAAGCACTTTTTCATTTGTACAACGGTCGAGATGTGTTCGCTTGGTTTCCTACAGGTTACGGGAAGTCGACCAAATTTTGTTTGGTTTCCGAGTCTCCTGACAAACCGAACATCACATATGAGGCGGTTCGGAATAATTCCATCGAGGAGGACTTCAGCTCTGTCGTCAGGGATCTGGCTGAACGCAACATCAAGGCTCGGAGGGTTGTGGTCTATTGCCAATCCCTGGATATGTGTGCATCCCTTTACGCACACTTTCTACGTTCCCTTCAAGACGCGCATACGCGTAGCCGTGTATGAAATTATGAATTTTTGGCACGTGTACGATGTTTTTCACTTTATCTAATACTATAACTGATTTCCATCGTACGTACGTACGTCCGCGTAACTCATTTATATACTCGGTTTAGCGCCTATTGGTTGCTAGGTATGTACGCGTACCTAGCAACCAAAAGGAACGACCACCTCCCACACAAAAGGCGGTCGCAATGACAGCTGGTTTCCACTTCACATTTAATATCTAAATTTTTTTCAATATTTATTGAATTCAAAGTGGGAGGGGGAACTGCATAAGTACCGAACGAATAAATGCAACGCTATTGTGGTTCACTCTCAAGTCTCAGCGTACAGGCCGAGAACATGTAGTTACTACCTGAAATTGCGCGGGCATGTTATAGAGGTGGCGTAGTAACCGTATGTTAGAACAGTTGATGTGCAACATTTGGTAAAACAGCCGGTAAAAAAAGAGGAGCTAGGAGGTAGACCAACTGTTCATCTGGCAAATGAATAGCGAGACGAATGACAGCGAGACGAATAATCAGCCCGTGATTTTTCACGGGGACACGCTAGTTAATAAATAAAAACCTTTAACGACGCAGACCGGATATGAGTTAATTTACGGAACGGGTTACGAACTAAGTATACGAATACCAGATTTTTGGCGCATTTGCTCTAACTTAGTGGCAATACGTACCAGGCCGGCCGTCTTTTTTCCTAAACTTGAATTGACGGCCTGGGGACGTGGCTAGTTTGCTTACAGCCAAGGTACAATTAGCATGAAATTAAAATTTGCATGCATTCATTGCATCACACCTGTATAGGTCAAGCATAGCCAGAAAATGAGCGATCCACCTCTTGTACCCTGGGTTGGAGTGCGTTATAGCATAGATATTAGACTGGAAGGGATTGGAAACCAGACCAATTAACACCAATCAACAAGTACAGTCCTGGCAGTTCAAGTCCCCAGGCCTTTACAGATAAAATGGCGGGTACCAAGTTTGCGCAGGAGCGAGCATAAAAGAACGTATCCGTGGATTGTGGGAACACTTTTCATAAAGTTCATGGTTTTGTAGGTTGTTTTATTTCATATTCAGATGATTTTCAGGGTGCAATCGACCACATTAATAATCCATACAGAGGCGGATCCAGGGGGGGGGGGGGGGGGGGGGGAGGTTGGGGGTTGCAACCCCCCCTTTCATATAAGGTACCGCCCCCTTTTCTGTTAAACAGCCCCCCCCCCCCCGCTTTTTGTATCGGGCCTGAAGCGGACAGCACCCTCCCCTCTCCCCCCCCCCCCCCCCCGCTTTTCGTATCGGACCTGAAGCGGACACCCCCCCACCCCGCATTTCGTATGGCGGGTCTCAACCCCCCCTTTTGGAAAATCCTGTATCGGCCCCTGCCATACATTATTATCTCCAGGGCACGCGAAATGAAGGCTTAGCTTTTAGATTTTTTTTTGGTCGTAGAGAACGTACAGACGGCAAACTAACTATCCGTTGGCACATAGTTTTCATCTGGCTATCTGGTAGTCAAGTTTTCAGAATTTTTACGACAAAGCTACGGTCGCTATACCGGTGAGTATCACACCTAGTCAAAAGTATTAAAGTTTTTTAATTTTTATATCGAGTACGACGCATTCATGTCACAAAAACTATACTGTGGTACGTAAAACACAGTGCTCAATCTGCCTATCGTAACGCCGTACCTTTACGTCGCTTTGTTCGGGCGTAGTACCGGTGAGTTTGATTCTAGACATGGAGCGCTTTAAGTCGAATATCTTCTCTTAGGAATGGAGTATTAAAAAAATAATTACTTCTTCGTGATCCACAGTTCGTGCGCTACCTTCTACTACTCTTCTTATTTGCCTCTTGCGTACTTGACCAAAAACTTCTGAGGGGCGAGGTGCCAGACTAACCAATTAGCAACTGCCAGGAGTGTCCCCGCTACGTTGTATTGAAATGTATGGTGCACGTGCGCGGTTTCCAATCCCTTCCAGTCTAATATCTATGGTTATAGTGGCACTGTTGTTTGTGCACACTGCAATTGCATGGCAGGTGCAGGAGAGGATTGCTCACACATTGCTGCATTGCTGTACTCCACAATGGCTAAAGCAGATATGGTAAAGAACACATCTTGTACTTCAGAAAGATGCAGCTGGATTGTTCCATTTCAAAACCCTGATGTAAGTTGCATGTCCTGTAGTGCAGAATTGTAGGCCTACCATGCATATATACTTTTTGCAAAAATCTGTGACATTCAGTTTGAAAGCCCTATGAAGATTCCACTTCATCCTGCTAGTTGTTCACCTGTCAATGTTACTGCACCCAATGATGCAGAATTAGCTGCGTTCTTCAAAGATCTACATGAAGTTAATCCAAAAGCAGCTATTCTGTCTATTGTACCAGGATATTGTGACAGCTTAAACCCTACTTCCCAGTCACCACTGCTGCCTCCCCTAATGTCTAGCTATTATAAACCAGAATGTATATCTCATGCATTAAATGATCTTATTTTAGAGTCTCAAATACTTTTTCAATCCCTTGTTGTTACGAATGAACAAGCACAATGCTTAGAAGAAAAAACAAGAGAGCTAAGTAAGTCAAAATTGTGGCACAGATATCGGGCTGAAAGAATTACAGCTTCAAAGATTAAGCAAGTTGTGCCAGATGTGACCCTCTAAATCCCTCTATTTCCCTGGTAAGGAGCATATGCATAATGAAGTTCACATCAAGTGCGATAAGGTAATTGTGCTAGCTGCATGAGCATCTATCTAAGCCTGCATGCATAGAACATGAAGAAATAGCATGACTCAGCTATGAATCCTCCCTACAATCATATCACAAAAATGTCAAAATATCATCCAGTGGTCTTGTAATCAATCCACTGTACCCACATCTTGGAGCATCTCCTGATGGCATTATTTTTTGTGACTGTTGTGGTAAGGGCGTTGTAGAAATTAAATGTCCATACAATGCCCGTGAATGCGCACCGCACGATGCAGTCGATTCCATTGACTGCCTTCATATATTTAATGGTGAATTACATTTAAATACAAGTCATGCATATTATTATCAAGTTCAAGCCCAAATGATAATACGCCAAGCAGACTTTTTAGTATGGACAATGAAAGGAATATTTATTGAACGTATAAAGCCTGACAATGCATTTTTCAGTAACACTGTCGACAAGATTAGTACTTTCTATATTCATGTAAATTCTTCCAGAGGTGATATGAAAATGGTTTACCAGACAATATGTGATCGCAGGTTAAAGTGCTGAAAGTATTGAAGAATTGGGTATGTCTATAGAACCAATTGCAACTGCAACATGGTGTTATTGCGGACTAGATGAGAGTGTTGATGATATGATCCAGTGTGACAATGCATCTTGCGCTATTATACGGTTTCATCTTGCATGTCTGGAGATTGAAAAAATTCCTAAAGGAAAATGGTACTGTCCCGAGTGTCGGCCACAGTTCAAGTAATTCACATGAATATTGTAATGTTTCATGTGTACACTGTGCATTGAAGTATATGTTAAATCAAATGGTACAACTGAAGGGCACATGTTACATAATGCTGAACACACAGTTATAATGCAGTCTAATGTGCAAATACCATTTGCTTTATTTTTTAATAAAGTGATAGGAATCACACCCTGAAGTAAAGTGTACTTCTTTTTTTATTGGCCAATAACACGCTCCACATGAACTCGCACATGAGAAATCTCACGGGACCAGTCCACCTCATGCCTGGTGAGTTGCTTCCTCCCTTGTTGACACGTCTGCAACCTTCCGCCGGCTGCGCAATCTAGGAATCCTTACTGTGGCGCGCAATCCATGATCCAACACCATATTCCAGGATTGCCCACGTGATCTGTTTGCACGTGCGCAATCCTGGACTTCGGTGAGCCAAATATGCAAAAAGAGATGTTTGAGGAGTTCTGCAAAGATACTTTTATTGATGGTGACAACAAAGGAAGCAAAACGATCTCCATGCAGAGCTAAAGGAGAAAACGTTATCAGACTGCTCAAGAAAGAAGGGGAATTGAACGACTACACTCCTATGTTCAAACATTGGGTGAAGAGCAAAGGGTTTCAGCTCGTATCCCATTCCCATTCAGCTCTGGGACTTAAGGATGTGCTGAGTATACCTGCAAAAGCTTGTGTGAGTGGGAAGCTTTGTATTTTAGCTTGGCAATGCTAGATATGAATGAAAGTTATATTTTGCAGGGTTCAGAATGCCAAAATCAAGCAGGACTAGTTGCAATATTAATATAGGAGAGTAGTTCTAAGAGAGGCAGAAAACCTGAAGAACATCACGTAAAAAATCAAGTATATGAGTTTGCATGTAATTTAAGTAGCTTCTTTACTGCATGCTCGAGTTTTAAAAGTGCTGACCCTGATTTCATCCTCTTGCATGCCCTTTGATCAGATTCAGATCCCAGATTTGGATCAGTTTGACAAGGATGTTATCATGAATGGAAATATGTGGCATGCAAGTACATGAATGGAGCCAGCAAGCTCCTATCACAACAGTTCCCAGCTGTTCATGGAATGCACAGTACCCCTCTTAGACTGTACCCTGTAAGTTACATGCTATTATGTATGGAACAGTGTCCAGCAAAATCACCCTTGTGATACTTTTTCAAATTTTCCAGGACAAGCAAAAGAAATGCATAACTCTCGCATTGAAATGTATGGCTAATTATAACTTCAGTGCTAAAAGATACTTTATAATGGATAGTCCAATTTAGGATGCGTAAGGACCATTTGATAGAAACTCTTTGGAGCTCACGGAAAATCAAATAATTTGAAAACTTGGAAAAATTACCCAGAAGGGTGATTGAGCTGGACACTGTCCCATATGAGTAATTTGTCTGTACATCTGTCATCTGTATAGCTCAATTGAAGCCTACCCTCAACTGATATAAAATAATGCTGAATGCTTGAAAGATTTAGGCTTAAAATGTACAAGTTGCATGTGACCTCTTGCTCTGATTGTAACCCATGCATTTGCCATAGCCTTTGCTTTTCATGCAGCGTTGGGAGATGATTTTGCAAACAATCACTTTTGATCACCTTCTAACCTGTTTTGAAAAGAGAAGTTCAGCAGGTTATCAATCATGTTATCACTCACGTCATCCAAGGTGAACAGGGCTTGCAAACCATCAGGGGAGTTTATTAAATTGTTACTGTGTCTCTGTCAACTGCCAGGCTCTTATGATGATATGTTTGCCTGTGACAGATGTGGCAGGTGGTTTCATTACAGATGTGTGGGCTTTGTAGCTTCACGCGCGGGTGATTGGTTTTGTAGTGGCTGCTCATAGATCTCTGACGTCACAACTGTTTCAGCTTGGTATCAGTATGAACAGAATGATTTATGTGCTGGCAACAACATATGCACAGGGTTTCACTGTGCAATACCTTTGCGCGCCAAAGTCAGTATAAGGATTCCTAGATCATGCTGCGCAATCCTATGATTGCATTTGCGCAAATCCTGCTTCACGCAGAACCTATCACGTGCGCAATCCAGGAATAGGGTGCGCGCCAAAGTAAGGATTCCTAGATTGCGCAAATTCCTGCTTCGCGCTGAACAGATACACGGCTGGAGAGATTGCATAGTGCCCGTGGGATTACTGACCAAAGAGAAAATGGGACTGGTTAAGAGACATGAGCAGAGCATTTTTGTTCTCTAAAAGCTCACGTTATTACGGCAAAGTTGTTCATGTTTGAATAGTTCGATCGATACTGGGCGAGGAAACCGTTAGTTGTTCTCTAGACGCGAGTCTTTTTTTATTTCAGTAATGCCGCGGGCATCAGTTTACTGCATCATCCAATGCACAACCTTTCTACAGCAAGACTCCCGGCAATACATGAGTGTACTCGTAGCACACGCTCATTCCACAGCAGCTGGTGGTTCCATATCACCGCGGTGATAATTCATCCGCTACTGTGGGAATAAGGGTCTGGGTACGACTAATACTGATGCGCATGATCTCGCGCACATACGTTACCCCCCTTGAATTACTCGCACTGGTCGAGAATATTGAACTCTGAATGGAATCAAGTTAAGTGCTGACACGTACATTATTCTATTCATTGTTATAAACGAGGTATAGTGCTGACGCATTATACTCATTGTTACGGGTACATGTATAACTTTTTAGACGACCGCGGCCTTTGCACTAATGCTGCGGTATCAAAGACATCTAGAAGAAGACCTCTATAACCGCGGCTAGCCAATCGCTCTGATGTTTTTAAATCGCAAGGCGTACGCGTTTTACATCGTTCTAGTGCTAACCTTGTGGGTCTTAGCTTTGTGGTTGTTGAATACTACCGATAGAAACTTTTTTTTTCTTTCCGAGCAGCACCGCAAAGCCGCTGATGTATTAGAGAACTGCGGAAACAAATTCCATAATCCTCTGAAACCAGTCGATCCCAACTACAAGAAGCACGTGAAATACAAGTTTGTGGATAACGATCTGTGCTATCCAAATGCAGAGAGAAAGCTCTACTGGAACGTTGATAAGAAAGTGGTGGTGCGCTCTGTATTCCCTGAAGAAAGGAGCTGGAACGGGCACCCCACTTCCTACGTCTTTATGATTGAAGCTGACCGCCTGATGTTAACAAATGGTTCCTTCGTCAAATGCCAAGTTGGAGACCAGAGTACTACAGACATGGACTATTTCATTCCAGAAAATGTCTTGCAAAATGACGCCTGGTGTCACCTTACCCACCTGCAAGCTGTGGTACACTGCTTCCTTCCCCTACACAGCGCCAACAACAGCCGGTCATTCCTGTCCTACAGGATGGGTCCAGACTCACCCATCGTGGTTGCCGAGTCCGAGCGACCTCTATGGATTCCACCTCCTCGCGTCAACAGTTCCTCCGTAGAGAAAATTACGATAGCGAGTTGCATAGCAACGCAGTACGGTCAGCCTCCTTTCCTTGGGGAGTGGGTGCGTTACCAGAAGACCATCGGGATAGATCACATCCACATGGTGGCTGAACCCTCAGTCCACGAGAGTGGTGCCTTAGACGATCCCTCGGTAAAGAAGGCGATGGAGGAAGGGTTTCTGTCAGTTGACATCTGGTTCAAGTGGTTTAGTGCTGCTCAGATATTCGACCACGCCCAGCTTCTGGCCTATCAGGACTGCCTGTACCGTTTCCAAGGGACATACGATTACCTGTTCCCGCATGATGCAGACGACTTCTTTGTCCCCCTGGTGTCGGACCACAGAAAGCTCCCGTACTACGTTGCAAATTACTGCAAGGGTGCTGGCACGTGCCACATGCCTTGGTACCAAATGTACCCTACCTGTGGGGTGTCGGGCCCGGCGGCAGAAGATGGAAACATGACGGACGTGCTGGCGTCATTTGATCGCTGCAAACGTGAACCAACGAAGTCGGTGCATTCGATACCTGTGACCTTTGACATCAGCACCCACACAGGTCATCGGTGGTTGCCAGGTTATGGAGTTAAGGAGTTTCCACCAGGAGTTGTATACGTAGCCCACGTAAGGCTGTTTCCGTAGTTCCAAATCACCACTGGATCGGATATTTGTACTGTGCATGAGGCATGAACAGTGGCGTAGGAAGGTATTTTAAAGATTGGGGGGGGGGGGGGGGGCCAACTTCATAATAAAATATCAGCGAAATAGCCGGCGGAAGGTTGCAGACGTGTCAACAAGGAAGGGTGGGGTGGGGGGGGGGGAGGGGGTGTGGCCTCTCCCGCGCGGAGTTAGCGCGAAAAACTATGGTAGTTGGCTTATGAAACCTCACGGTCGCACATAGTTGTTTAAATACTACATATAAAGGTAAATTACACTGAAGTTATACGCTTCGGGAAAGTCAGGTTGAACATTTTCCGATCAAGAGGGGCTACAAGATTAACGCTATCAAACCGACGCGTGGATTTGTATTTTAACACTAATACTACGTTTAAACGACACAATCTTTCCGTGCCAGCATGGTTACTGTACGGTACGGCTTTGACGCTTGAACACTACCAAAACCATACAGTCGCTCGATTGTGGTAGATTGCGATATGATAGCAAGCGAGCATGCGTAGTAGCTTGTTTCCATAGTATTAAAATGGCGTGGTGATTGCTAGCTTTAGTTACGGCCGCCACACAATCCCAAATAATCAGTAGTCGTACCGTGCCATACTTAGCTGTTCCGTACCATGTCGTACCAAAGATATGTCGTGTGAACATTGGATTGGGGGGGAGGGCTGGCCCCCCCAATTTTATGATTGAGGGGGCCTTGGCCCCCCCCCCCGGCCCCCTCGGTTCCTACGCCACTGAATGAATGAATTGCTATGCTTAACAAGTAATAAAAACATTCTCTATGAGAACATATAGGATTGGTGGTGTAAAAAAGAAGGAAACAAAAGTCTAATAAGTAATAGCCCTGTATTTTGTAACACAAACAGCATAATCTGCTAAGTATAGGTCTATTACATTTTAGGAAGTGGGGGGGGGGGGGGGGTATGGAAGCCATTATGTGGAAGAACAGGTGCATGGCATCCACTAGTGGCCTTGTGGCATGGAGATTGCTGAGCATTTGCAAGACCACCATTATACTCCTGGGTTAGTACAGGGAGTAGCTATAGGCAGTCATTAAACTGCTTATATGCTTGCATGTGGGACTCTGGACTGCAAGCAATCGATGAGTAATAAATGCTTCCCTCCTGTAGACTATGGAGTATGGTGGACTGTTGCTGGATTCAGTTTCTTCTGTGGGGGGGGGGGGGGGGGGGGGGGTTGATTGATTTCCATCAGGAGTTGTATAGACGTATGGCTGTTTCCGTAGTTCCTAATAACCATTGGATCGGATATTTGTAAACTGCATGAGGGCTGCAATAAACTTACTAACAGCTCATTTACTAATAGCTATACACGCGAGACACCATGAGTTTTGAGTTTTGATAAGGTGTCACGTATGGGGAGAGAATTTGCTTGCATGTTATCGGTGTCATAGCTTTTAGCAAAGATTGGTTACAATCTAAAGGCCATAAACGTGGTGCGACAGTTATTATCCGTCTTAAAATTTCCGTCTTCACATCGTATACTCTGATGAACTTTCTCCCTACCTGCCCCCATCCTTGAAATTTTCATTGCAATGCTGCATGCAGTACAAAAGTACACAATAAAACATACTGCACGTGCGTGCCTTTGATTTTCTTACACGCTGTAGAGGTGGCGAATTGCTGGCACAAATATTAGCCACAGCAAGTATGTATCCTAAATTTTAATTAAGCAGTTTAAGCAGTTCCATGCATCCGTAGATGCTAACCGGGTCTGGATACAAGATAAAACACGTCGGTATATTTGGTGACGATGCAGATATCAGGGCCCGTTGTTTCGACCCCAGATCCTTAGTTACGTAACTCAGCGTGGACGGATTACATCACCGCACGCGCACGTGCGGTGATGTAATCACGCATTAGGGCCTGGGACCGAGACTACACGGTTTTCAGCCAACACATTTATTTTTTAAACTGGCAAGTGAAGCTGTTCACACAGGCATGACACAGAACTTGAGAAGACTTCAAGCACAGAGAAATGAGCTCAATGCCAGAGATAAACAGAACACTTTGATTAGATTGGGCTCCCCACATAAAACACACCACACCTATGCGCACACTGCCATGTTTTGCCAAACCTTTGTAGGAACTGTGAGTGTCCTCCTGTTGTCAGCTACTGAATGCATTTGGCTACAGTGAAGGCTCCAAGGACATGTGGTGAAGGCCATGGACAACTGAGAACGTCGATCCACGTTAAGGTGACAGTCACCATGGATATGTTGTCTGGACACACTATAACAGGTGCATCTGGGGTGGGGGGAGGGGGGGATTTGTGGTGGGTGTTGATAAGAACATTAACATAAACCATACCGGCCAAACCAACATACGGCTCTCCTTAGCAGTGATAGTTACAAGCTACACAAAACACTCAAGGTACTTGTTGTACATCAACACTGTAACCATGACCCCTTCCCCTCCCCTCCACCTGTTAAATAAGTACAACAACCAAATGCATTTAGGGTGGTGGGAGTGGCTCTAGTTAGGGTGGTGGGAGTGGCTCTAGTTAGGGTGGTGGGAGTGGCTCTAGTCAGGGTGGTGGGAGTGGCTCTAGTCAGGGTGGTGGGAGTGGCTCTAGTTAGGGTGGTGGGAGTGGCTCTAGTCAGGGTGGTGGGAGTGGCTCTAGTTAGGGTGGTGGGAGTGGCTCTAGTTAGGGTGGTGGGAGTGGCTCTAGTTAGGGTGGTGGGAGTGGCTCTAGTCAGGGTGGTGGGAGTGGCTCTAGTTAGGGTGGTGGGAGTGGCTCTAGTTAGGGTGGTGGGAGTGGCTCTAGTTAGGATGGTGGGAGTGGCTCTAGTCAGGGTGGTGGGAGGGCTCTAGTCAGGGTGATGGGAGTGGCTCTAGTTAGGGTGGTGGGAGTGGCTCTAGTCAGGGTGGTGGGAGTGGCTCTAGTCAGGGTGGTGGGAGTGGCTTAAGTTAGGATGGTGGGAGTGGCTCTAGTCAGGGTGGTGGGAGTGGCTCTAGTCAGGGTGGTGGGAGTGGCTCTAGTCAGGGTGGTGGGAGGGGCTCTAGTTAGGGTGGTGGGAGTGGCTCTAGTCAGGGTGGTGGGAGTGGCTCTAGTTAGGGTGGTGGGAGTGGCTCTAGTTAGGATGGTGGGAGTGGCTCTAGTTAGGGTGGTGGGAGTGGCTCTAGTTAGGATGGTGGGAGTGGCTCTAGTCAGGGTGGTGGGAGTGGCTCTAGTTAGGGTGGTGGGAGTGGCTCTAGTTAGGGTGGTGGGAGTGGCTCTAGTTAGGGTGGTGGGAGTGGCTCTAGTTAGGATGGTGGGAGTGGCTCTAGTCAGGGTGGTGGGAGTGGCTCTAGTCAGGGTGGTGGGAGTGGCTCTAGTCAGGGTGGTGGGAGTGGCTCTAGTTAGGGTGGTGGGAGTGGCTCTAGTTAGGATGGTGGGAGTGGCTCTAGTTAGAGTGGTGGGAGTGGCTCTAGTTAGGATGGTGGGAGTGGCTCTAGTTAGGGTGGTGGGAGTGGCTCTAGTTAGGGTGGTGGGAGTGGCTCTAGTTAGGATGGTGGGAGTGGCTCTAGTTAGGGTGGTGGGAGTGGCTCTAGTTAGGATGGTGGGAGTGGCTCTAGTCAGGGTGGTGGGAGTAGCTCTAGTAAGGGTGGTGGGAGGGGCTCTAGTTAGGGTGGTGGGAGTGGCTCTAGTCAGGGTGGTGGGAGTGGCTCTAGTTAGGGTGGTGGGAGTGGCTCTAGTTAGGATGGTAGGAGTGGCTCTAGTTAGGATGGTGGGAGTGGCTCTAGTCAGGGTGGTGGGAGTGGCTCTAGTCAGGGTGGTGGGAGTGGCTCTAGTCAGGGTGGTGGGAGTGGCTTAAGTTAGGGTGGTGGGAGGGCTCTAGTTAGGATGGTGGGAGTGGCTCTAGTCAGGGTGGTGGGAGTGGCTCTAGTCAGGGTGGTGGGAGTGGCTCTAGTCAGGGTGGTGGGAGGGGCTCTAGTTAGGGTGGTGGGAGTGGCTCTAGTCAGGGTGGTGGGAGTGGCTCTAGTTAGGGTGGTGGGAGTGGCTCTAGTTAGGATGGTAGGAGTGGCTCTAGTCAGGATGGTGGGAGTGGCTCTAGTTAGGGTGGTGGGAGTGGCTCTAGTTAGGGTGGTGGGAGTGGCTCTAGTTAGGGTGGTGGGAGTGGCTCTAGTTATGGTGGTGGGAGTGGCTTTAGTCAGGGTGGTGGGAGTGGCTCTAGTCAGGGTGGTGGGAGTGGCTCTAGTCAGGGTGGTGGGAGTGGCTCTAGTTAGGGTGGTGGGAGTGGCTCTAGTTAGGATGGTTGCATGATCAGTGACACTAGCACAGGGGAGAGGATCAGTGCCATATTCAATCGGTCATCATCCCCCCAGCCACCATGATTGACTGCACTGAGGATGGCCAGGTGAAATGCAAGCCTGGAGATGACCTCATGGGCCTGGAAATGACCTCGTGGGCTGGTTTCTTTGTCCCTATTTCCACTGTCAGTGGAGATTACAAGACAAAGCTAACTCCTGGCATTTGCGTCCATTTGAGCCTCTGCTGTAAGGGCTGCAGCCTGGTGACATGACTCACCTGGGACGACTGGGCAGAAGGATAAAGTGATGGCAGGACAGCAGGTCAATGATCTCATCCCACAAGCAATATTGGCACCCCCCTCCCCCCCTCCATTGCCTAGCTGCAGGTCACAGCATGTCAGGGATGGTGTCGGAACAGAGTGGACACATGCATGGATAGACTCGATCATCATTATCTGCCTTATATATATAAATATATAGATCTCATTCTCGAAGTAAGTTTGGTCTGCAGAATGTGATGAGGTTGGATAGCATGCCGAAATGAAGAGATGGTGTTCAACGTGCATTGTGTGGGTGTGTGTTTGTGTGTGCCTGTGCCCCATCCAATCACAGCCCTGATACTTGTATATGTGCTTGGGAAATGCATCAATAAATTAAATTGTCTCTCTGCACAACCATAAGATATGGGATATATGGTCTTGATATAGAGTGTGGCAGGACCAAGCTACCTTAGATACATACCTGTCTTATATAGAACACAATGAGAAATGGTCATTCAAAATCTGCCCGATGGATGTTCATATGGGGGGTGGGTGGGAGGGGGGGGGGGGGGAAGAGGGGTAGTCTTGTACCCAGACCCAAATTTACAAAGTGATAATACACTTGTGTGTAATGTCATACATCATGTTGATTAAGTATCATCATGTTGGGTACATTAGGGTCTGCCTATACAGGGAGGTGAAAGGGTTTAATGGGTCAGGTCTCTGTGGTTCTCTCTTTTGCAACTCACAGAAAGCCAGTCATGAAAGGGGTTCTACTACATGACTAAGCTAACTTTGTGCAGTGGTATACTATTTTAAAGGCCTTTTTTTTTTTTTTTTTGATAAGCAGTTTGGCATCTTACATCCACTTGCCATAGCAACTTTCCTGGTACGAGTCATTCACTAGTGCAGGACGCAAGGGTCAAAATACTCTCATGTGAAGTGGTGGCTTTGAAAAAAGCCAGTTAAAAGCAACAGGACGCAAGAGGGGGAAAGACAGAACTGTATTTATGCGTCTTCACCAGACTTCTTGGAAGGGGCGGAGCCAGCTGCCGCCTTCTTGGGGAGGAGGATGGCCTGGATGTTGGGCAACACACCACCCTGAGCGATTGTCACTCCGGCCAGCAGCTTGTTCAGCTCTTCGTCATTCCTGATGGCCAGCTGAAGGTGGCGGGGGTTGATCCTCTGCTTCTTGTTGTCACGGGCCGCGTTTCCCGCCAGTTCCAAGATCTCGGCGGCAAGGTACTCCATCACCGCGGCTAGGTACACGGGAGCTCCCGCCCCGATACGCTCGGCGTAGTTCCCCTGACGGAGAAGTATGAAGCGCCGTTTGGGACAAAATTCACGTTTTTCTGTCGATGCGATACTTTTTTATCGATGTGTACTTTATCAATCGTAGCGACCGCTTGTCCTATCTCATCGATCGATCTTATCTATTGATCTGGTAATAATTTGTCGTAGTGGCTGACTTCTGTCGTATTTTTCTATTGCCTTATTAATCCACCACGCGGCTAAAACATCGCCTTCGTCGAACGAGCAACCTAAGCTATCGAGGGTACGGCGATCGATCGGATACATGTATGTAGCTGGAGCTATCGATATAGTTAGGTACTGGGGAATTTTTTTAAAAATGCTCAGAGGATAATAATATTACCATCATTAGAAAGAGCAAAACAAGGTGAGTTTAACAGTACTTCTTGCGTCACCATAGCATATTCGATACCAGAGATACATATCCTCAAAGTGACAACTTTTTTAGCACAGCGGTTAATGCGTAATCGCAATAAAAACTGTGACGGTTGTGTTATAACGAGGCGTAACCTGGAGATTTTAATTTCAAGCATTGCACATAAGTGATTCTGATATAGGGAAGACTTTTTAAAGTCTCATCATTTAGTTTCCTCACTTTTATCTTTTCAAATTGTTAACATAAAAATTGACAAACAATGAAACACGCACAAAATCAAGCACAATAATGTTATTATTCAATATTGAGGTACATCATTTCCATCCTCAACAAACACTAAATCACCATTTAAATAGTCCACGAGCATTTCAATAACTGTAATTGTGTTATCAATTCCTTCTTCTTCTGATTCATCTATAGTCCAGTATGCAATTGTTAGTTTTGGTAACTTTGCTTTATGGCTTATTTTTACAACATGCCCATTGTATAATGCATTGGTGAAATTCTCATGCCACCTGCGATTTAAGTATAAACCTAGCAGAGAATTTCAAATCTCGAGTTCATTGGCGATGGCAAAGCAACTTCTACTAATAAAGCCGTCATATCGCGCTTGCGGATCGGTCTCTTGGCTCCTGTTCCACTAGAGCTTGGTTCATCAGCGAAAGGGTTCATTTGGGATGCCACGCTGCAATGGTTCTGAAAAGAACCCGTGGCGTTCGAAACGAAAAACTCGCCGTACATAGCTATCTCTAGCACGCACACCAACACTGACGTCACGCGTGTATCGTATACATTTACTGAAGAATCCAAACATTGAGTACAATTCTTAAATTTTTTTCACTTTTCTGCTTTCGTTGCAATTTGTATCAATGTTAGCAAGTGTCCAATAAATTATAAAAAATTATATGGCTACTTTAGGGACCTCTGAGTAGTGTGACATAATTTTCATCTCTTAAGTCGAATTAAATCGGCCATAGTGATGCTAAGCAGCGGTCATATCAAAATCCTTATAAAAACAAGCCTATCTTCACAATGAACTGGACTTAAGAGTTCAAGCATTCCATATATATAGCTCTTATAATGAGTTATCTATGCATCAAAAAATGAGCTCTTAAGTCGAACTATTTGTTGAGTTGTAAGCCAAAAACCTAATCCTGATGATGCATTAATGTTTTGACCCTGAAAGTTCTGTCTCAAATTGGAATTCTGATATTTTTAGTGATGATAACTCAAAAGGTATGGTTTAAGATATTAACCATGATGTTTTTTAAGATCCTAGTGTAAAGTACCATTTGATGTATTGGTTCAATGATGTTCAGTAACTGGCGCATCGTACAAGGACCGCGGCGCTAGGACTCATCTATACAAAATTTCGTAAAAGGATAGATGGATGAAGTATCTAGAGGGGAGAATGCTTACATTGGAGGGGACACAGCGTTTAAGAGTCGAAAATCGTGGGTAGAAAATTGTATTCGATTTGAGCAACACTTACGAAATACGATGCGTGTTTTAAAGCTTAAAAACTAGTCTGGCCTATTGCTGACGCACTCAGCAGTCGTTCTGAATGCATGATAAGCCATAATCAAGCTGAATGAAGCTACCAGATCGTTTTTACCAAATGGTGTCAACAGAAAAGTTTAAATTTGCGAACAGAAATTTTTTCATTTCACGTCTAGGATTTTACGGTCTAAAATCATAGATTCCCCAGTACCTAATATAGTGGTAAATCATGCATACATTTCACGTTCAATGCCCTACCCGTACAAGTTTCTTTTGTATATAATTGTTCAGGATCCAGGCAGAAATGGTGCATGTGCGTGTCTCTATGTATGTACATGTGTGTGTATTTGTGTGTGTATGTGTGTGCGTGCGTACGCGCGCTTTGCGTGTGTGTGTGTGTGTGTGTGTGTGTGTGTGTGTGTGTGTGTGTGTGTGTGTGTGTGTGTGTGACTGTGTGTGTGTGTGTGTGTGTGTGTGCAGTGTGCGCTCGCATGTGTGATCTGAGGATATCAAAATTCATGCGTGAGTTTAAGTTTGTGTGCGTGCGTGTGTGTGTGTGTGCCCCTCCCCTACCCCACCCCTTGGTAAAACTGATCCTTTGCTAGAAACTATGCCCCAGTATTGTCCTCCAACAGATAAAACTGCTCCCAACGTTGAAAATATAATGTAATGTTTGGGAAGGGGGGGTGCTGGTTTGGGTTACTCACCAAGCTAGGGGAAGCATTGCTAATTGTGCAGTTTTAATCTTAAGACTTATAAGAGATTTATTCAGTTTTGCACCATTATAGAATTAATGAGGCAGCTGCTTTTGGTTTATGGTATTGTACCCCACTTGATAAGCCTGTCCCGCTACCAGTGGCTAGCTTGGCGGCCATTTCATGGCTGGAGTGTTATTGACTTTGTTGGTCCATTCTTTGGTAAGAATATACAATTATAATTGTATCTGGTGTGTATTGCATCTGTATGTCTGTTGTTTTTGTTGTCTGTGTGTGTGACTGTATGTGTATATGTGTGTGTGTGTGTGTGTGTGTGTGTGTGTGTGTGTGTGTGTGTGTGTGTGTGTGTGTGTGTGTGCTGGCAGGGAAGCAGTAAAGTGCTTATATTTTGAATGTGGCCAGTAGGTTTAATTTTCTGAACTGTTCACTTGTCAGGCATTTGTTCAAAAAAGGTGTGCATGACATCTCTGAGGATAGCATGGAGATTACAAAGGCAGTAGACTGGGAATCAGCTGCGAAGGAGAATTTTAAGGTCTTTAGGTAATTCTACCATCATTCTTTCCCCTTACTTTTCCTTTACACTCCTGTTTCCATTCAACTCCTGTATTTTGCATTGTGCAATTTGTCCACAGCATTTCCAAATTCACACGCCATTTTTAGGTTTCACCCTCCCCAAGTTTACACTTGCTCTACCATTTGTCATGTACCTTTAACTCCATCACCCCTTTCTCCTTCCCACATTCATTCCTCTATCTGGACCAACATTCTCCATAGTAATCAGTTCTCCATCTGTCAATAATACAAGGCTCGCTCAACACATCACCTGGTCCACCTGCTCCAGTTAAGGCACAAGCTCCAGGAGCAGTCAGCATGTCTCAGAGAAAATTATCACTACCAGCCTTTGTAAGGCAGAGGTAACCTTGGAAAGGTCCAGCTGTATGCGTGCATGTATGTGTGTGTGTGTTTGTGTGTGTGTGTGTGTGTGTGTGTGTGTGTGTGCTGTGTGTGTGTGTGTGTGTGTGTGTGTGAGCATTAAAAGCTGTGTTATTTAACAATACAGTGTCGGTGGTGTTCTGGAACGACTTTGGACGAGAGTAGGTTCAGACAGCTGTGTGTACTATACTAGTTGTGCTATATCATGTGACACATGTGGCTGATGTCACGTGTTTAAAGTAGCATTTAGAGGACTAAATGCAATATTGTACAGATTCCTGCTGAAGGATATGCAAACCAAGCCTGCCATCTGGAAGGCCAAGTATAGGTCCAGCGAGCAGTACTCACTTGATTTCTTGAAAATAGGGTGACCATAGGAAGGAGGGTAAGAATGATAGTTGAACTTGGAGAGCCCTAGGAGGCCAGTCATGGTGCCATCACGTGGGTAAATAGGTCTGCATAGCATGTGTGTGTTCTCATTTTATATTAGATTGTACAATGTGGACCCTTTTTGCTAGCATTTGGTGGTGAGTGATGGAAGGGTACTTTTTTATGTTCTATAGGTGTAATGCAAGGAAGTGCCAGTTAGGCTTGGTTTTTGCCTTTAGATGAGGATATTCCACAGGGGAAAGGACACCCTTTTTTAATAGTTTAGCTAGGATGCTTCCTGCTCAGAAAATACATGTATTTATCTAGTCAGTCAGTGGCACCAATTAATGATCATTTGAGACCCCTGTGTTAACAATACCCATGTGCAAGATTACAGTTCAGCATCTAATACTAAGTAGGTATTTGGAATGGTGTGTGTGTGTGTGTGCAAGTGTGTGTGTGTGTTATGTGCATGTGTGTGCATGTGTACTGTATGCGTGTGTGCTTTAGTTTTATCCAGCATCCAGGTGACAATGTGAGGATAATCAACACAGCCGGAAATGTCTCAGAATTGCGCCAACTTGTTAGAAATTTCAGACACACAGCTTTATATAGGAAGAACTGCGAAATGATGTGGCACAAGTGTAGCGCTTAACCTTATGTTATTTTTTATGCTGGTTGTGTATGCAAGTTAAAACAATTACTGTTTTGCATTAACACATTGGATTTGTGCGTGTACTGCTTAACAACTCAATGTTATTTGGGTTTTTCAGAAATTTCACAAGTGTACACATTTAGTTTGCATTTATAATCAGCAATGTACATGTAACGTGTATAACTATATAATTCCTGTTTTCAAAGATTGAAGAGGGCATGGTGTGGTACCTTTGATTGAACCCTTCCACCCTCTTTACAAAAAGCTGGATCCACTATTCATAGAGCTAGATCTAAAGTGAGCTAGTTAGGGGACTATCTCTCACATAGCCTACAACATTGGTTTTATGTAAGTGTTAAAGAATCAAAATGTAGGGACATCACACACTATAGATAGACCAAACGTCTATACACACCAACACATATCATGATCACATAAATACGTATAAACTAACCTAATTAGGCCTGGTGACAGGGATTCACCTAAGATGCATTCTCACATCACAATGACACCACATACCATTGTCACATACTGGGTCCTAGTGATGAATAATATGTGGTGCAGGAATGGGTTTGTGTTACTAGCTAGTTATTGACCCCTTTTATCTGATGCACACAACTTTATTGCAGGCACACCATGCTATATATATGCACACCTATTATTCTGCATGACCATAAAATCTTTCACCAATGATGGATTATGAGGTGTATTCAGTACATCTACCAACTTCTGGTCACTTTGGACAGCTAGTTCAGACCCTTAGCTTCATATGCATCCTTATGTAAATGTTCATCAACCATAATGGTACAGTTTATCAGTCACACATCGAATAGCAAGATCTTCTGTTAGTCCCATATGACTGAAGCCCAGGTTCCATTTTGTTAGGAGGTAATTAATTGGATTGGTAAGTGCAAGTGTGCATGTCAAGATTTATGATTGAGCACTCTTGGTGGGTGTAATTTACGAAAACGTTAATGCACAATAACTTGATACGAGTGGCCCAAATATTCGTGTTGTGTAGGGGTCAATATGCACTCACTACTAAAGAAACGTCAGTTAGCTTCAATATTGGCTTTCTAATAATAATGATGATAGGTCATTGTAGATGCACTAAAGAATGCTGAACAGAATTTTCATTTGTAACCGATGCTACATAAAAACTATGTGGTACAACAAATTAGAATACTGTTATCAATTTATCAATTACTTAATAATATGTTGGTCTGCCAATAGAGCCTTCTATCAGCCTTCTCCCTCATGCGACCAATGATCCTATGCATTGGCTTGGGCTTACACTTGGACCAATGAGTACAAGGTGGTGGTTGGATTTGGAACATCTGGCACGTCTGTGTACCAATTCTGCCCAAGACACAATACCCTCAATCCCCTCAGCCACCATGCAGTGACCTGCAGGCATGGGGAAGATGTTGTCATATGCCACCACCTGGTAATGTGGTTGTCAAACTATGTATTCATGCTCATCTGATCATAAGTTCCTGTGTGGAGAAGGGCATAGCCATACTGAGCAGTGCTTATCACTGGTTGGCACAAAGACAAGCCAGCTGTTCAGGACATCACGATTGCGTGCATCACCTCTTTGCCTTGCAACCTTGGGTGAGCCATGTCACAAAAGGCTGGTGCTAGCAGCCCTTCCTGCAAAGGCCTGTAAGCTCCACGCCAATGGACCCAAATACCAGGAGTTAGGTTGGTCCTGCATTTGATTGGCATGGAGGCATACAGCCATTGGGACAAGGAGGCTTGGGACACCCCTCCATGCTGGCATCTCACCTGGCCTATTACCAGTCTTCCTCCGAGCCAATGGTATATCAATCACACTTGAAACCTAAATCACTGCATAATAATTTGGATTTGCATTGTATTTACTCTTTTTTTTTTGTGGTAATGAAAAAAAAGATACAACACTAATGTCCAACTACATTAAACTAGATACACTAAATAATAAATTTATACAAAAAACACTTCATCTTCACTGTCCACCTTCATTGCCCCAACAAGGAAGCTGCATTGCCCCGTTGGACGGCAACTGATTAAGGCAAGCATAGGAGTTAGCTTCACCAGACACCTGCCTCAACCGATGGCCCAAATGTTTAAGGAACTCAGTTGTTCTTGGTCCAAACACTCCAGTTGTCTCTATTGTCACTGGAGTGAAAAAGTGGCATGAGTCAAGGTAGTCATCTTCTTATCTTCTGCCTGTTGAGCAAGTGCTCCAACTTGCTGTATAGCAATTGTAGAGTAAGATGATGCAAACGTATCTGGACATGTTGCATCCCACGCTTGAAGTTGGCCACATTTCCAAGGGACAATTGAGCCTGACACCATCAGGTCGCTTCCCATCTGAGCGATACAGACCTGAAGGCTCCAAATGTGATGGAACATGTGCCGCAGCCAAAGATCTGTGTAATGATGCCATTGACAGCTGAATGGCGATGGTACCATCCTGCGCTCTTTCTGCAGCTTAAGCCACTCTTATTCAAATATGGTGCAAATATGTATGTAAATATTGCATGTGTCATTTCCGCTATAGTAAATGAATCCTTTATATTTACTATTGTGTTGATGTCATGTATACCATATTTACTAACACATTTGCACCACATTGAATTAATAGAAAATACTTTGTAAATACAAATTTTATGCAGTGAATATGTTGTAGGCCATGTGATGAGATGGATGTCTAACCAGCTGGGTGGATGCCTATCTACCTCACTTTAGATCTACCTCTAAATAATGCCCGATAACGAATCCAGTATTTTGTGAAGAGTGTAGAAGTGTTCAATTAAATGAGTTATGTATTAAAAACCACTTATAATATTTGAAACTTGAAAACATATATCAATGACATGCACACTTGCAAATCTTTCTTTTAAAGCTATTAAAATGTACAAATAACATTGAGGATGTGTATAAATCTGATGTATTAATTTTAAAACTTGCATACACAGCCAGAGGAAAAAATAAAGGCTTCACTTGTACAATCACTTGGCATATCATCCCATATCAATAGGTTAAGGCCTGTGTCTTAGAAAAATTGGCACGATCCTGGCTGTGTTGATTATCCTCCCACAGTCACCTAGATATGATAAAACATAAGCACACATACACACACACTCACCACACAGCATTCCAACTACCTCCTTAAGTAATAGATGCTGAACTGTAATCTTGCACATGGGTATTGTTAACACTGGAGTCTCAAATAATCATTAATTTGTGCCACTGACTGACTAGATAAATACATGTATTCTCTGAGCAGGAAGCATCCTGGCTACACTATTTAAAAAAAGAGTGTCCTTTCCCCTGTGGAATGTCCCCATCTAAATGCAGAATTAGCACAGCTTCCCTAGCTTGGTGAGTAAACGTTATATTATCAATTTCTATGTAGGGGGCATAGTGACTAGCAAAGGATCAGTTTTACCAAGGGGAGGGGAGGGGCACCTACACACACATACACACACACACACACACACACACACACACACAAACACACATGCTTTGATCACACATGCGAACGCACACTGCACACACATCTCCGCGCACACACACACACACACACACACACACACACACACACACACACACACACACACACACACACACACACACACACACATATGCACATACATACACACTCCCTTCCTGCCTGGACCCTGAAAATACCCTGTATAAAGGGTTTTAAATATAGGGCTTCTATTGAACGTGAAATAGGCCTATGTATGATTTACCACTGAATCGATAGCATCGCAGTACCCTCGATACCGTAGGTTGTTCGACGAAGGCGAATGTTTTAGCCGCGTACTGGATTAATAAGGCAATACATGTAGAAAATATGCGAGGGAAATCAGCCACTACGACAAATTATTACCAGATCGATAGATAAGATCGATCGATGAGATAGGAAAAGCGGTCGCTACGATTGATAAAGTACACATCGCTAAAAAAAAGTATCGCATCGACAGAAAAATGTGAATTTTGTCCCAAACGGCGCTTCATAGAGAAGACGGTGAACACGTCCAACGGGGAACTGTAGTCCAGCGCGGGCAGAGCGGCTTTTCGCCTTGGCGCGGGCCTTGCCTCCTTTTCCACGTCCAGTCATTGTGTAAGCGATGTGGTCACAAACAGTAATAGTAAGTAAAAAAAGTGTCCTCCCGCCCTTTTTGTAGAAGCGACGAGGATAACTTTGTGGATAAACATTTCGCCCAATTAGATTAAGCGGATCACTTGCTCAAATCGGCGATGCGATTGGTTAGCTTAAAAGTGATCCGGCGCCAAGCGGAAGTTGAAATGATTATAAATAGAAACGCCTCTCGGCAGTTCCGATCATCAGTTCAGTTCATTCGAAGCGAACACAAATGCCAGGAAAGGTCGCAAGCAAGAAGGGAGAGAAGGCAGCCGCCAAGCCAAAGGTGCCCGGAGAGAAGAGCAAGAAGAAGAAGCTCCGCAAGGAGAGCTACTCCATCTACATCTACAAGGTGATGAAACAGGTCCACCCAGACACCGGCATCTCCAGCAAGGCCATGAGCATCATGAACTCGTTCGTGAACGACATCTTCGAGAGGATAGCCACCGAGGCGTCCCGCCTGGCCCACTACAACAAGAAGCACACCATCACCAGCCGGGAGGTCCAGACTGCCGTGAGACTCCACCTTCCTGGTGAGCTGTCTAAGCACGCGGTGAGCGAGGGTACCAAGGCTGTGACCAAGTACACCAGCAGCAAGTAGACTGCTTCTACTTCCTTTCATGGCTGTCGCTGGCACTATTTTAACGGCTTTTTTTAAAGCCACCATTTATACGAAGCTTTTCACCTCAAATCTGCCATGTTATGCCAGAGATAATATATTATCTCTGGTTATGCACAATGGCTTCTTTGATTTCGTGAGCATCATCCTGCCTAGCGTAGTCAGTCGCAAGTACATACAAAAGCCAGAGTAATTTCAAGCTTAATTTCAACCGCCATAGATATCGCACGTCGCCTGTCTTGGGGGCGTCTCCACACTATTTTGGAAAGATAACGTCATTGTGACGTTTCATTATAACACCCCCTCATTACGTCCGTGATATCCAATGTCGTGAAGCCTTTTTAAAATTCAGTACTTCTGAAAACATCACGTGCCTGACCCCCCCCCTCCTAACGTCAAGATGACAGTTTGGAGACGCCCCTATATCACGTCTACGCAATAATTTTTTCAAACTGGTATTTACTTTCATTAGAAAGAGGATAATTTGTCTTCCAAAACAACGTATTTGCATGGTAACTGTCACTAGTTGTAACGTTTCAAACATCAATATTAGAATGTGTTATTATCCACTGCTTCTCTGTGCCTCTTAAATCAGATCAATAATTCTAATTATATATTCCACCTCAGGTTTCCCCTATCAATACAAAAGCATACATCTGATTACATCTACCAACACTTTCACTTAACACATGTCACACACACAAACACTTTAACCACCATAAATGTACCATTGCATTGTTTGGCAAATTAAAAATTTGATACAGTTCTGAGATTAACTGCAGCAGTCAATAATGGCTTGGTCTCAGCAGACCATTCTTGAGCTCCCTGTATGGACTTATTCATGCTTGCTGTTCACTGGGGATGGATCCACCAATGTAACTTCCAAAGCAGATCCAGACAATCTGGTGACAGTGTTCCAGCTTATTTCCAAAGGGCACATGTGTACATGTAAGAATGGCACACCCAACACCACATGGTGTTCCAAATCGCTGGAATTATGTATTGCCGCTGGCATTGGCAATTTCTTGAGGGCGAAAACGAAGCAGGTTCGTTAGAACAGCTCCACGTGCCGGGGTACATGTGAGGATGGGGGACCCAACGCCATCCGTAGTTCCCCAATGCCAGGACCAACTTGTGAGTGGCTCCCCCAAATGAGTAAGTCCATACGGGGAGCTCATGTGAGGATGGGGGAACCCAACGCCACGTGTAGTTCCCAATGCTGGACCTACCTGTGACAGACCCCCCCCAATGAAATTACTCATACGCATCATCTTCACTGGTGATGGATGCCACCTCTGTTTCTAAGGGCAGGTGTGTACATATGAACATGGGATCAGCTTTAGAGCATACACAGGTGGCAAACATCTCCAGTGAAGATGATACAGGAATAGTTTGATTTGGGGAGGTCACTCACAAGTTGGTCCAGGCATTAGGGAACTACGCATGGTGTTGGGTCCCCCATCCTCACATGTACACACCTACCTTGTGGGAACAGGGAACTGTCATCATAATGTCTGGATCTGCTTTAGAACTTACAGAGGTGACAAACCTCTCCAGAGAAGATGATACACGAATAATTTAATTTTAATTTAGTGGTCACAAGTTGATCCGGCATTGAGGAACCATGTGTGGCATTGGGTCCACATGTACACACCTACCCTTTGGGAACAGGGAACTCACCCAGATTGTCTGTATCTGCCCTACCAGAGTGGTATCCATCTCTAATTGTGCATGTGTTGGTTCAATACGTCTGAACTGATTTGCCCACATGCAGCTACATGACAGAACAAAAGGCGGTATCATAACAACTATGGCACTTGACCATTGCACTATTTACAGAAGATGAATGGTGGTGGGTTCAGAGCACGGTACATCTCAGTCGCACAATGCTGGAAACCATTTGTGCATGCTCTTTTTTACATAAGCTGGGTGCATGTCATCCAAACATGAAATTTGACAACCTGAGCTAGGACCAGTCTCTAGGACCAGTACCCAGGTCAATGCAAACTCTTGGACCAGTCTCTAGGACCAGTACCCAGGTCAATGCAAACTCTTGGACCAGTCTCTAGGACCAGTACCCAGGTCAATGCAGACTAATGGGTGTAATGGGTGTTGCAAATGATGCTTTTCAAGTGATATAGAATTTAAACTTGTACAGGACTGGTGCAGAAGCCATATCCCTGGAAAGAGGGGAGGGGTTGGAGAGGGGAGGAGGTGGGACACAGAGGAGATATGGTAACAATCATGGTGGAGAGAAACAAGAAAGGGAGAGTGGGGGTGGGGAGGGGAGGGGCATCAGAAAAAAAGAGATGACAGCAATAGCACATTTACTGCAGCTAAGGAGAGGTGGGAGGGGCAAGAGGTGGGAGGGGGAGGGAGGAGGGGCAGGAGGAGAGAGGGGGGAGGGTTTGTAGTTTTACAGTGTAGCAACACAATCCTGCACTTGTGTACTTCTGTTTCTTCCCTTTATACCTTCCCCCAGGTGAGGTAGAGGCCTCAGGGGGGCACTGCTATGGTGGCACATGCTCCAGGGGGGCAGTACAGGCCCAGGGGGGACTTCCGTTGTGGTACAGGCCCCGGGGCACACTGTCGTGTGTCACACATCATGGTGGGAGGTTCCACAACCTCCCCTGATACATTGCCCACTTTGAGTACATACAGAGAGTGGCCTGGCTTTCTCCTCCGTAGGGTTAAGGGGTGAGTAGTTATATCGCTACTTCATTGACTGTCTGCCTCATTCCCCTCCTCCCCCTCCTCATCCCCCTCCTCCCCTCCTCATCCCCCTCCTCCCCTCCCCATCCCTCCTCCCCCTCCTCCCCTCCTCATCCCCCCCTCCCCACCCCATCCCCTCCTCCCCCTCCTCCTCCCCCTCCTCCTCCCCTCCTCCTCCCCCTCCTCCCCCCTCCTCCCCCTCCTCCTCCCCCTCCTCCCCCTCCTCCTCCTCCCCCTCCTCCTCCCCCTTCTCATCCCCCTCCTCCCCCACCTCATCCCCCTCCTCTCACCCTCATCCCCCTCCTCCCCTC
>OY811972.1:14720624-14832964 GCA_963681505.1 Eunapius fragilis | reverse complement strand
GTAAGTGGATATTTTGCATGTTCATACTTTCACCTCTTGCACACCATCACCTGTACACCATCACCTGTACACCATCACTTGTACACCATCACTTGTACACCATCACCTGTACACCATCACCTGTACACCATCACTTGTACACCATCGCTTGTACACCATCACCTGTACACCATCACTTGTACACCATCACCTGTACACCATCACCTGTACACCATCACCTATACACCATCACTTGTATACCATCACCTATACACCATCACTTGTACACCATCACCTATACACCATCACTTGTACACCATCACCTGTACACCATCATACACCATTACTTTCAGGGCAGAATTTTGTTCAGTGTGCCAGACAGTGTACCCTGGAGTCGACTGGCTCAGGGGTTTTCAGACTTCTTTTTAGCCCACTGTGGGCGTGGTCTAACCCAGCAGCAACTGGATTACCTGGGGAGAAAACTCCTGGGGAAAGGTACCCTCTCTCCCTCCCTCTCACCCTCATCATGCACCATCACACTGCACCTTCACACATCCCTCCCCACTGCACCTTCACACATCCCTCCCCACCACCACACCCCTCCTCCCCACTGCACCATCACACCCCTCCTCCCCACTGCACCATCACACCTCTCATTCCCACTGCACCATCACACCTCTCATTCCCACTGCACCATCACACCTTCCATCACACCCCTCCTCCCCACTGCACCATCACACCTCTCATTCCCACTGCACCATCACACCTCTCATTCCCACTGCACCATCACACCCTTCCCACTGCACCGTCACACCCATCCTCCCCACTGCACCATCACACCTCTCCTTCCCACTGCACCATCACACCCTCCCCACTGCACCATCACACCCCTCCTCCCCACTCCATCATCACACCTCCCACTGCACCATCACACTTCCCCACTCCACCATCACACCTCTCTCCTCATTCTTAATACGCCTCATTTGGATAAGAATCCCACGAGAAGATTGATGACATCGTGATGAGCAAGCACATTCTTTCTAAGGTCAGCTGTCACACACACACGCGCCAACACCATTTGATACCTTACATTTGAGGTATGAGGCGTGACACATTCCTCTGAAATACGTAGAACCTTTTGATGTGCTTTGAAATGACCACATAAAAACCATTTATGAATCATCCCCTCCTCCCCATCCTCAGTTCCCCTCCCCCCCCCCCCCCCCCCCCCCCAACTCATCATGTCCCCCACCATAATAATGTAAGGGGACTTACACCTTGGTTAGGTAGCCACCTTGGTTAGGTAGGTAGTCACTTTTAAATGGTCACCTTGGTTAGGTTAGGTAGTCAAGTCACCTAGCTATGTGGTCACCTTGGTTATTTAGTCCCCTGACTGTTAAGCACTTTGATATATTGTTGTCTTGTCCTTAACACCACACACCCATGTAGGAGATGAAGCGCGGTCAGAAGGTGACCTTTTGGGAGTGGCTGTTCAGAAATATGGACTTTGTGAAGTCCACCCTTGCCAAGGAGTGGGGAGATGGGTAAGTGACCATGTGTGTTAGTGACCATGTGTGTTAGTGTCTATATGTGCATGTTAGTGTGTCAACTAGTGTTTATGTGTGCATGTTAGTGTGTTAACTAGTGTTTATGTGTGCATGTTCGTGTGTTAACTAGTGTTTATGTGTGCATGTTAGTGTGTCAACTAGTGTCATGTGCATGTTAGTGTGTCAACTAGTGTACATGTATGTGTTTGGAGCATCTGTATATGGCCACATGAGGTGTGCAGGCCAAAGGATTGCAGAAGTACTATAAGTGTTGTGCACCACATCTTTGGAATCCTTTATGTACAGTCAAAAGGTTCACCTAGCCATAGTGTATGTGTGTGTGTATGTTGTGTGTGTGTGTACATGTACATGTGTGTCTGTAGCGACATATTGAATTTTTGTTTTTAAAAGCGAATGTCTCTTCAGTTACATCCTCTGACCTTTGCCTCCACCACCACCCTCATTCCACCCACTCCCTCCCTCACCTGTACCTCCACCACTACCCTCATCCCACCCACTACCTCCATCACCTGTACCTCCACCATCACCCTCATCCCACCCACTCCCTCCCTCACCTGTACCTCCACCACCACCCTCATTCCACCCACTCCCTCCCTCACCTGTACCTCCACCATCACTTCACACCCTCGTCCCTCCCTCAGGGCCATCCATGGCTTCGTAGACAGGGCTGATGCCCGCGACATGCTCCTACAATCTCAGCCCGGCACGTTTATCATCAGGTTCAGCGAGCGAGAACCAGGGGGCGTGTCTCTGTCATGGGTGAAAGGCAAGTGTCAATTAATTAACTCTTCTATTAGAATTTACTTCCGAGGGTGCGATCACAACTGCATACATGTGTTCAGCTAAATCACCCTTCTGGGACATTTTTCAAGTTGTTCAAATTTTTTAATTTTCCGTGAACTGCAAGGAGCAGATCTATCAAACACTGGACCATCCATCACAGAGCTATGAAACACTGGATTTATAATTAGCCCTTCATTTTATAGCGAGCGTTACTTTTCTTTAGTTTTTTTTTTTTGTTTGTCCTGAAAAAGTATCACAAGGGTGATTTTTTGCAGGACACTATTCCATATACAAGCCCCTCCAGACCACATAAAAAATCCTTTTGTTTCAACAGTTATGTTTCCATAATAACACTTCAAAGTGATGGTTTTGAAAAAAAAAAAGGGTAGCGCAGAAATGTCCATGGTTAAGGGGTTAAACAACTGTGTTTTAAAAATAAAAAATTCATGGAGGCGGAGGGGGTGGGGCTTATGTGCGATACTTTACTGTTACATGTACGTCATTGTTTCACCATGTCAAGCACAAATATCAGTGCAACCATATATGGTATTGTGTTTCCCCTCCTATCCCACTGCAGAGGAAGTGGACCCAGTGCTAGGTGTGCACTTGTCTGTCATCGACCTAAAGCCTTGGCACAAACGAGACCTTGAAATAAGGCCACTGCCAGACCGGTATGCCCTCACCTGGGGGGAGGAAGGGGGTGGGGGAGGGACGGGGCTTCATCTTCTGTTAACATTTGTATTTACTAACACCCGCTAGACCCTTCCCTCCTTTCACCCATCTTAACCCTTCCCTCCCTTCACTCGTCTTAAGTAATCCTGCTCTCCCATCACCCATCTTAAAACACTTCACTCCCTGTACAGGATACATGACCTGAAACATCTGGTCTATCTCTACCCCAACATACCAAAGGATGAGCTATTCAAGAAGTATTATGCCCCACCTATAAGTAAGCCACACCCCCAACCTATAAGGTAGCTCCACCCCTCATCTATAACATCCTGATCATTCCAATAACTTCCTCCCCTCCACCCCTCCTCCACCTCCTCCTCCCTTCCTCCTCCTCCTCCACCTATTCCACTCCTTCTCCACCTCTCCCACCCTTCTCCCTTCACCCTCCTCTACCTCCACCCCTGTTTCACCCCTCCACCCCTCTTTCACCCCTCCTCCCCTCTACTACCTCCACCTCCCCTCCTTCACCTCCTCCTCCTTACACCTTTCTTTGAACACCCTCCCTCACACCTTCCACCTACACTCCCCTCAGCTGCCGAGCGAGGGAGGGATGGCTACGTGCCCACAGAGCTACAGGCTGCACTGCCTTGGTACTTTGTACCCAACCCAGATGGGTACTACGGCTCGGAGCTGAGGACCAGTGTGCCTGCAGAGATACTTGAGTTCAGCTTGCCCGGTACCCCTTACAGCTATCGTGCAAGGTAGGGAGAGAGAGGGAGGTGGAGGGAAGGAGGGAAAGGAGGGGGGAGGGGGGGGGGGGAGAAGGGAAGGGAAGGAGAGGGTAGGGAGGGAGGGTGATGGGTAGGAAGATAGTGAGTGTGGAAGAAAAGTGCGGAAGGGGAAGGGGTGCATGCCTTGAGGGTGTTGACTTGTTTGCTCCTCTCTCTTGCATGTAAACACGCATCAGTTCATTCCACACTGATCCCACAAGTCCTGCCTCAACTATCATGGTAAGGGGTGTGTCCTTGGTGAGGGTGTGTCCTTGGCTTGGTGAGGGTGTGTCCATGGTAAGGGGTGTGTCCTTGATGAGGGTGTGTCCTTGATGAGGGTGTGTCCTTGGTGAGGGTGTGTCCTTGGTGAGGTGTACCATTGGGACTTGTGTAGTGTACTTCAATGATACACTTATAGTTGTGCAAAGCTCTGATACCGATATCTAGTAGTGATCAAGGGTGAGGGTGTGTATGTTAGGTTCATATGAATGCTCCACATGTCACCTTAACTTAAAGCTGATTGTATAACTAGTATATGGCAAAAGACCAGGTTTTCTAATTATACACCATGCATGAATAGTTATTCATTAGTTTTACAGTGCTGCCTTGTAAGGGAAAGGAGTGTGTGTGTGTGTGTTGGGGGGGGGGGGGGGGGAGCTGGCATGCAGTCATATGACATACAAGTTATTTGCTGATCATCGAAGAATGGCTTGTGTTTAAATCTGTACAGCTTCGTCTTCTGTTAAGGAGTACCTGAAATGTTGAAAAATATTTTGTGGACACTAAGACGTTTATGGAGATATGCACGTTTCTCTGCTAGGGGCTTGTGGGAAGAAGGGGGGGGGGGGGGGGCATTTATGTACCTTTGCATAATTGTGTGGATGGTAGTGTCACATATATATGTGTGCATGTGTGTATACGTGCACGTTGTTGTGTGCCAACGGTTGTTACAAGTGCACACACGACGGTCTTTCACAACTGTCTCCTCCCACCACCACCACCATTAGACGTCATCTGTTCCCGCCTCACCTTGGCCCCCACAAATTCCCCCACACGTAAGCTTA
Organism: Eunapius fragilis; assembly: GCA_963681505.1. Taxonomy (NCBI): domain Eukaryota; kingdom Metazoa; phylum Porifera; class Demospongiae; order Spongillida; family Spongillidae; genus Eunapius; species Eunapius fragilis. The sequence goes on along the minus strand of OY811972.1, from coordinate 14,828,128 downwards.
TCGCGTGTGTCCATTTTGGACTGGGGAGGAGGTACATGTTAAAACGGAGGGGGGGGGGGGGGGGAACCGTGCGGAAGATTAGAGAGGAGGTTATTTTGGGGGGCTGGGGAAGAGGTATTGTGCAGGACTGGGGAAGAGTTAGTATGGACGGGTTATGGAGAGCTGGTAGAGTCATTAGGTTCTTGGTACATTACATGTAGATACTTGTGTGTTCACACACTGGTTTTGTGCTTGTCTGGTCCAGTTTTTACTTGCCCTTGTGTGTGCGTGTATGTTCTTATCTTGAGTGACATTTCCCACAGGCATCTATTTGCCCATTGTCTCCTTGGCCTGTTGGTGTAAGTGTGTGTGTGGTGTGTGGATGTGTGTGGTGTGTGTGGATGTGTGGGGTGTGTGATGTGGGTGGTGTGTGTGTGTGTGTGTGTGTGTGTGTGTGTGTGTGTGTGTGTGTGTGTGTGTATGCGTATGGTGTACTTATCCCTATGCTCTGCACAGACTCCTACGGACCCAACATCTCCATGGCCCGGTGGTGCTAATGTGAGTCAGGTGGGAGTGATGGGTGTGTGTAGGGAGGTACAGGTACGGGGAAGAGGAAGGTGGGTCATGGGGAGGAGGGAGGTCATGGGGAGGAGGATGGTCATGGGGAGACATCGTACCCAGTTGGGCCGCATACTTAAATGTGCGTGTGTGAGACGTGTGTGTGTGTGTGTGTGTGTGTGTGTGTGTGTGTGTGTGTGTGTGTGTGTGTGTGTGTGTGTGTGTGATGTATGATGTGAGAGGTGAATGTGTCTGAGTGGTGGCCTTTTAGTAAAATAATTATTATGGTGTGTGCATACCACCCATGAGTGCTCCGAATTTGATAATCATACTCTCCTCCTCCTCCTCCTCCTCCTCCTCCTCCTCCTCCTCCTCCTCCACCACCACCACCACCTAACACCTCCTCCTTCCTCCTCCTCCACCACCACCACCACACCTCCTCCTTCCTCCTCTTCCCTCTCTCACACATCCCCTTGTTTTCAAACACCTAACCAGCAGGCTGTCAACCCGACCTCCTTCGACTCTCCCACCACACCTAACACCACACCATCAGTTCCTGTCTCTTCTTCTGACAACGTGAGTTGCCCCTCACTTGATGTGTATTGAGCAGCGGGGAATTTGTGCAGAGAATAGATTGTATCATGTGTGCATGCCAGCACACCTTGTAGGGGGTAAGTCATGCATGTAGGAGTGTAGCCATAACTGGTTCAAGTGAGTGCTTTGTTGGTTTAATGTGAACAAGCATGTCAGATGCCTGTATTTAAGCCTGTCAGTATGCCTGTACCATAAGCATGTCAGTATGCCTGTACTATAAGCCTGTCAGTATGCCTGTATTTAAGCCTGTCAGTATGCCTGTACTATAAGCATGTCAGTATGCCTGTACTATAAGCCTGTCAGTATGCCTGTACTTTAAGTATACATGTCAGTGTGCCTTGGAGTTTTTTTTCAAGCACACATTGTGACAAAGGTCTAGCTAGGGGGGGGGGGGGGGGGGCAGATGTTGTAGAGGTGGCCTGGGAACGAGCTAGCTGCACACAGTGGGGAGGAGGGATGTGTCGAGTGAAGGTCTGTTCCTTAACAAACATGCCATTTGGCATGAATGGTTGGGGATAAGCAGACTGAACTTTAAAAAAATCTTTCTCCTGTAACCAGGCCAGTAAGGATTCTAAGGGTGTTTGTGATTTGGACGAACTAGTGACCATTCTCGAAGACATTGCCCAGGACTTGACCACACCCCCTCCACCAATCATGGCCAACTGACCCTTGAAGCTGTGACAATATGTTTTTTTTGTGTGTGTGTGTATGTTGTAAGATTTTTTTTCCACCCTAGTACGTGTACATATGCATTTGCAACAAGATGTGCTGGTCTGCGTACCTCTGATAACACCAGGCAGTATTCAGTGTTGGCGGGGAGGTAGTTGCTATGTATTTTGGTCCACAGTGGGATGGCCAGAGAGCCGGTAAATCTTTACCCCTTATAGTTATGGCTGTCATGGTGACAAAACGAAGTGCGTCAAAGCAGAGATAATATATATTATCTCTGGTCAAAGATTATAAGTTAAATGGAAAAGTGTCCGGCAAAATCACCCTTTTTGAGTAGTTTTTCAAGTTTTCAAATTTTTTGATTTTCCATAAACTCCGAAGAGCTTTCTATCAAATGGTCCTTACGCATCCTAAATTGGACTATCCATCATAAAGTTATTAGGCACTGAATTTCTAATTAGCCATACATTTCAATGCTAGCGTTACTTTTCTTTTGCTTGCCCTGGAAAATTTGAAAAAGTATCACAAGGGTGATTTTGCTGGACACTGTTCTGTACTTAGCGACTATGCTTCGTGCCACAAAACCTACACAGGTAATATAAATGTCATCACATGCAGTAACAATTAAAGCAACGCTATAATTGTGGTTCACTCTCAACAGGCTGAGAACATGTAGTTACTATCTGTCAATAAAAATTCCATGAAGTATTTGTATTGCGCTGGCATGTTATAGAGGTTGTGTAGTACCTGTATGGTTAGAACAGGTTGTAGATTATATATGCGATTATTAAAAAAAAAAGAATTATAACTTATTGTAAGGGTCTGGGAACCCTTTGTATTAACTACATCACACTAACGTAACCATGGCATATATATGTTTTTAACTGCTCTTGGCGGGACGTAACAGGAGTATGCAAAGAGTGATCCAAGTTTGTAAAAAAAATTGTGTGTGTGATATCAACTGTCCTTTTGATTACTTCCAATTTAGCACCCCTTTTTTATGGCATGTGATGTCCCATAAAGCATGGCTCTTTCCCTAAATGGGAGGGGGTAGGGGATGGTCACTCAGATTGGCGTAGTGGTTACACTGGTGTAATCACAGTGCAAGGTCAGTGGTTCACATTTCAACAGCATTTTCGAAAATGCAGAAAATCCAAGGTCAACGTAACACCCATATATGGTAAGCACCCACCAAGGTCACCAGTAGTCTGTGGACCCAACCGATGGTACAACCATCAGTCGGGTCACCAGCAGGTAGGGCAAACAACTCCACAACACTCATGCAACAGCACTGTATATAGGTCACAGCGGCAACAAATGACAACTAACAACACCAAGACGATGGGGAGAGGAGAGACTGTTTAACTATCATTTTCACACTGCATATTTATTGTTTGCTAAAAATCTATTTAAAAAAAAAGATTAACCATACTGTTCTGTTAAGAGGTGGTTATGAATATGAATTGCCATTCTTCATGGTGCATCACATGCATATTCTGTTACCTCTTGTTAATTTAGGTACATATCACATCCACTGATTTCCAAATACATCATATATACTGAAGTGCCAAATTAATGTGTAGTGTCACATTACATCAGTGGAGTACATTCTGCACCATGCTAATTTCTGACGCATTGGTAAATCACAGTCACTCATTGTATACTTGTATGAAAGCATGATGTACCATTAAGTAAAAGGAATGTAGCATATTCCACAGCATTTAAACTGTTGAATATGAAACATTCAAACTGGGTTGAAGAGTCGAAATATGTTTCTTACTCTTGCTCCACTTTTGAACACACTTTGCTACAAAGATGTGGACCATGAGGGTCATACCAGAAGCTACACTCCACATTGGAAGAAACACAAAAACAGCGAATGTTATTCCCCTATTAGGGGCTGAATTATCAGCCAGGTAGATGTGGAACACAAATACTGGTATTTCAAAGAAAAAAAACAAAATTGGAAAAGCAGCCAGTGGGATCAGCTGTTTCAGAGCCCTCATATACTGGTCACCTTCGCTGAGCTGTTCATACTTTTGTCTCCAACGAATGACACCAGCCAGTTTGATTACCATGACAACCATGGCCACTGACGCAGCTAGGAGGATTATGATAGCTGGTCCGTCCCAGAGAGCAAACCTTTCAATGGCTGCAAAATGATTGCTGTCATTTGCAACGAATATGTAGCACGGTCCAGTTGGATTATGTCCATACGAGTGTGTCGTCAGAGGTACAATGGCTATAATCGCAGGTACGAGTAGTGACGTCATAACATACACCACTTCAAGTTTCTTCAGGTCTTTATGGAGAACACCGAAACAGAAGAGATGTAAGGTCACCCACATCGTAAACAGAAGCTTCATGCATTGTGAGTATACGAAAAGCCATCCGAACGCTGTACATACACGACCGTAGACGTGTGGGTTGTCGTTATAGTTGACAAAAATGATTTGAAGAGCTTCCACCAGCGCAAGGCACAATGACGACAGCACCTGATAGAGAGCCAACCGGTAGACCACCGCTTTATATAGTTTGAGAGTACAAACCAATATGGTGGCTAGGAGGCACACGAGTAAGGAGATTCCGTTGAGCGTCGTGAAGATGACCTCGTAGGTAGTGACGTTTATAGCGTGCGACGGCATAAGCTAGGCTGAACGGTAAGACTGCCAGCCAAATTAGCGTATATTAAACAATAATAATGTGGCTGCTTTCATCGCGTGATGTAAATCATCTGCGAGAGCGTTTGACTTAATGTCTATTCGTACGGTTTGAAAATGCGCCGCGTAACTTAATAACCGAGGACCGAAGATCATATATTTACCTAGAGCAAGGACTTTGGCTATTTAGAAGATTTGGTTTTGAAGGTGCGAGAGCTTGGAACAAGTCGCTTTTTCCGCCTAGCTATATATAGCCACCATTTACGGACCAGTTAAAATATTCACGTCAAACGTATTGGGTATCTCCAATTTGACAAGCTTTTATATAAGCAGCGAATATAGTTTAGGTCTTCAAAGCTATGGCCCAAACAGATAAGGACTTGTACAACGTGGCAAAACCATAATGGGCATTAAATCATTAATGCCACTGGAAAGCTGAATTGACAAATCGCCAAACAATTTGTTTCCTTTATATTTTTTTTACATAAGTTACATAACAATAAGGACAACAATTAATTTTAATACTCATGAAGGGGAGCACGGGCACATCTGAGGAGAATGGCTCTTGCATTCTGCCTCATCAGTGTGACAGCCAGCAGGCAGTACATTTAATTGGCTCAGTGCCTCAGTTTCACATATTCCCACTTACATGGCTAGCCTCTTACTCAATCTAGAGAAGCATTTTTGGGCTTCACATCCCCAACCCCCATAGACCTCCACCACTAATGGATGCATGTCCAGCCCAACCTTGCACACATCTGATCATTCTTGGCATGTTTTCCAATCTCACCAACCTCTGCAGAGTTGCCTGAAGCCAAGCTCACTTCCAGAATCAAGTCTGTATTAAGCGGATGGATGACTTTCAGGTCAAAGGCTGCAGGGTTGGACAGGGACCAGTTTGGCACCAGCACATCAGCTGGCCTAGAAAAGTCTATGCCTGGACCTTTCTCCAGTAGAGGAGATAAGCAGGCTTTGGAGCACAGATTGGCAAAACAGACTCTCAGCTTATTGTGCTGTGCAATGATGTCCCCTCCAGAACGACATGTAAGAGCGCGGTGGCAATCTGGATCAAGAGCACTAGAGCAGAAGGGACATTCATAGTCAGCTGGGGAGACAGGTAGACCTAAGCCACCATTTCAATAGGACATGCATCTCTTGAGGTTCCAAAGCTAAGTCATTATGTATGCAAGGAATAGCTCTCAACCAGGCATTAGCGTTACTGGCTGATACTGCTCTGAGTCTTGCTCTGGTACAGACTGTGCTGTTAATAAGAAGAGTCTGAAAGGAATTGTCTTTTATAGATGGTGCTGCTATGGAGGAGAGCCAGCACTGATTCAAATGTGATTGCATCAGCAGAGTTGATCTTTGTTTTGTAGAGTGCTATTGCCTGTTTGAGGTGATGGGAAGCATTTGGAGCACTGGTGACATCAATAGTATTGGACAAAGATGAAATGAATGCACTGGAGGAGTGGTTAGAGACTGATGTCAATCCAAGACCACTCTGCCGTAATGGTAGTTGAACTTGTTTGGTGGCTGAAAGTGTAATTTCGAAGGCTGCACATTCTTCCAAACAGTGGAGGACATCTTCCTGTGCCCCTTGGTGGACAAGCGTGCCCCGCTGGAGACACCCAGGACAATAGACATTAATAGAATGAAACGAGCCATATTGGTGTACAAGTTACTGCAGAGATTCCGATATACGATATCGGGTTGTTTTTTTAGCATCTAGAACGTTACTAAATTTAATAAGAGACAGTAAGCAACATGATCATATCATGTAGTAATAATTATGACGCAATTAATGCTGTTTCTGATCATACGCGTATAAATCGTTAAAGTATTAATCATAGATTGACCGACTTACGTCAAATCCTAGTTACCAGTAATTGTTTCATGCTGGCTTTCAAAACGTAGTTACCTTCATGTAGCTGGTTATGATGCCTACAAAATAAATGAGTATCGGGGCCTGCTTCCGAGGTTTCCATATAGTCGCATAATGAATGTCATTAAAAACGTGACTCGCGTCTGGAGGGACGACCGTGAATAGGATCATTTCCCTCTTTGTCACTATCGAACGATAACAAAAACAAACAGGACTGAACATTTACTTGCATGCTTTCAGTTAGGTATAGTATCATACATAATGTTGTTGTTTTGAATGTTATGTAAATTAATTTTGTTTAAACTATATGGGATCGTGGCAGCGAAAAGGGACCTAGCCCATATTATAAAAATTAACTTCAATGTCAACCCGTGCAATTAAAATGTACGCGTAATAAAAAATTCAAGACCCTGTAACTCCATGATGGACAGGCTAATTTCCAGTGCGTAAGAAAGAAGTTGTAGAGGACATAGGTGCCCTGCACAGACTCCTACAGACTCAACATCTCCATGGCCCGGTGGAGTCAGGTGGGAGGTGGGAGTGATGGGTGTGTGTAGGGAGGTACAGATACGGGGAAGAGGAAGGTAGGTAATGGGGAGGAGGAAGGTCTATAAGTACGTCAGTATGCCTGTACTATAAGCATGTCAGTATGTCTGTACTTTAAGCATGTCAGTATGCCTGTACTACAAGCATGTCAGTATGCCTGTACCATAAGTATGTCAGTATGTCTGTACTACAAGCATGTCAGTATGCCTGTACCATAAGTATGTCAGTATGTCTGTACTACAAGCATGTCAGTATGCCTGTACTATAAGTATGTCAGTATGTCTGTACTATAAGTATGTCAGTATGCCTGTACTATAAATATGTCAGTATGCCTTGGAGTTTTTTTCGAGCACACAGACTAGCTAGGGCGAATGTTGTAGAGGTGGCCTGGGGACAAGCTAGCTGCACACAGTGGGGAGGAGGGATGTGTCAAGTGAAGGTCTGTTCCTTAACAAACATGCCATTTGGGAATTAGGAGCTGTGCATGAATGGTTGGGGATAAGCAGACTGAACTTTTTAAAAAAAACTCTTCTGTACCAGGCCAATAATGCTTCGAAGGGTGTTTGTGATTTGGACGAACTAGTGACCATTCTCGAAGACATTACCCAGGATATGACCCCCCCCCCCCCCTCCACCAATCATGGCCAACTGACTCTTGAAGCTGTGACAATGTTTTCTTCTTCTTTTTTTTTTTTTGTGTGTGTGTGTGTTATAAGATTTTTTTTTCCCACCTAGTACGTGTATGTATGCATTTGCAACAAGATGTGCTGGTCTGTGTACCTCTGATAACACCAGGCAGTATTCCGTGTTGGTGGGGAGGTAGTTGCTATGTATTTTGGTCCTCAGTGGGATGGTCAGAGAGCGGGTAAATCTTTACTCCTTGTAGTTATGGCTGTCATGGTGACAAAACGAAGTGTGCCAAAGATTATAAATAGATTTATAAATATATACGAATGAATGAATTCACCATGCTTCTGCCATTCGCCACTTTTTTTCAATACGGTTCTATACCAGTGGTCGTGAATATTATGCATTCGTATGCATGTCAGTTTGAGTGGCCACGTATCTTGGGCCCAGTGCCACACGCGCGCGGTGCTGTGCTTATCGCTTGACGAAACCGTGCAGGCCGGCCGGTCTGGCGGGAATTACGCCGCGCGCATTTAAAACAGTTACGCTACATTATTAAAGGTCACAATGACCGTGCGTCGCGCTTTTTTGGGCCTGAACAGTAGACATGTAAGCAAGGATGCATTATTTACAGCTCTAATTTGTTCTACATGTACTATACTGGACACGTGATTAGGTTCTGCGCGCGCTATGTGTATGTGTTGGGCCATGTGATTTTATTTCTTGGAATTGGTGTGAAGGGGTTGGCCTCGGTAACTAGCTGAGAGTGCTGAATACCTGCAACGATACCTCGCGATCAATACACCAGTGTGGAATGCATTAGACCATTGATGTGGTATTATCCCAATACCCCGCGCGATATGCAGTCTTCTGGATAGACTAGGATAGTGATGAAATTACTCTACATTTCAACGCAAGCAATTCCTATATGCCACCTCCGTCTTTGTAACATGTAATTCCAATTAGTGCAACCTTGCACTCCTACATGTGGTCATGCATGCTATAAGTCAGTAAATTATTGGTCATTTAAGTACAACATCAAATACCAGCTACGGCTGACTGACGATAAGTGGCACGTGATGATCGTGTTATTTCACTAACCATTCAACGGAGTGCGATTTGAAGCCCTAAGCTCTGAAAATAATGATAAATAAGCGGTACACTGACTGCTCTCATATAATCCGTGAGCACCTAAGGAAAATATTATTTGGTTGGGAGAGTATTGATGACCGAATAATGAAATGAGATGAAATGAATGGGCATTGGGAACCTTGCATAATTAATGTCCATGGAAGTGCGGATATAAGTACCTAAAAAACTACTCAAACAATCCCAAATAGTTCCCACATTGCAAATCCGGGAGCACCTAGTCAATATTTGGTTTTGTTCTGTAGTTAGCTGCAGTTTTCTGAATGCGTCAATACATTTTCTATGGACATTGAATTACGCAATGACCGAATACCGCGTAATCCTTTTGACCGCCAATTTCTCGATATACGATCTTTCTAGTTTAGTGATATGCCGATACCTGCTCCGATATGCGCTCCGACGCCATAAATATATTTAGCCGTGTACTCAAAACAACCGCGTGACCGATTGCAATACATTGCGAATGAAATTAATGCATCAGCATGTTCAAACACCGTTACAACGTCACTTTTAACCTTAACACGGTCAATTCCCACAAGCCTGCGCAAATTCTCACAATTTATAGCTTTCCTATGTGTTCAAGTCGCGCATTGTGACGATTCCAAATTTTGTGCTCGCGGGTCGCCACTTTTCCTTAAATGGACATCTGGGCCGACATCTGTGGACCACGGATACGTGGATCAACAAAACCACTCCCGAGAGCATGCTCCACATAGGAGTGCACACTATAATAGCCAGCCTAAGTGCTGCTGCATTGGGTGCACTAGGGTTGTTGCCCACCAAGATATTGAATACGAGCATTGGTATTATGAAGATAAAGAATATTATTGGAAAGGCAGCCAATGGGAGGAGCTGTTTGAGGACCATCCAAAACCGGTCGCCGTGGGTGATTTGTTCGTACTTTGCCCTCCAGCATACTCTATATGACAACTTGGCCACCATGATGAGCATGGCTGTTGAAGCTGCCAGTAATGCTAAAAGAGCTGGACCATCCCAGAGCACTATGTACTCAATAATTATTAGGGATGCACTAACGTTTGGATCGACAGAACCAATGTTGCAGTTGCCCCTCGGACTGTAAGTGCCAGTCGTTAGAGGTACACAGGCCACAACTGCGGGGACGAGCAGTGAGGTTACAACGTACAACACTTCGAGCTTCTTCAGGTCTTTATAGCACACTGCAAAGCAGACGAGATGCAACGTTATCCACATGGTAAAGAGAAGTTTCATCCATTGGAAGAACATGATGAACCATCCGATAGCGCTACATAGTGAGCCATACAGTCCGGCGTGACGGTTGTCGATGTAATAGCCGTTTCTCGCAACAATTGTAGCTAGAATGTTCATCGTTGCCAGGAGTAACGCTGATAACACCTGGTAGAGGGCCAGTCGGTAGACGATCTTCTTGTGAAGCCTTAGGGCAAACACCAAGATGGTAGCCAGTAGGCATACCAGTACAGAGACACTGTTTAGTGTAATGAAGATGACCTCTCCAAAGCTGCCACTGGAAGAATTCATTGACCTATATATGTTAGCGAGAGGTTGGGATCGATACAAATACAAAACATCAGGTGCTAATATATGTATTGCACAATTTTGCCTCGTAAACTAAACACATACATCCTATATGTTTGTCCGTCGGCGGGTTTGAGAGGCTCCCCTCTCGAACAATTGGATCTAACACGTTGGAAGTCTCACTTTAAGTTGGGATTATGCCTTGGCAACAGTGGTCGTCCAGGTCTCTGGCCGGTGGATTTTGAAGCGACTCAGCGAGTAAAAAGTGCAAATTCCAACACCTGCCTAATTATGTCTGCTGAGCTAGCGCATGAAAATATATATCCCCTCGCCTTACCGTAAATTTGTGTCTCGGTATAATCAGCTTTGAGACGTTTTTGTGCAAACAAGCCAATTTGCAGGTTTCAGTGCAGGTGTCAGTGCAAGTGTCAGGAGCAAGAAAAACAACGAATTATCTGACCTCTTAATTGAAAAGTTTACATAAAATGTCATCATAGTGTGTAGGTGATGGTCTGTGTACATGTGATGGTGTGTAGGTATGGGTGGCCTGGTAGGTTACACTCTTGTCTGATGTGACGATACTGTGTAAGCCAAAAGCTGTAATGTTCGTACCTTGCATTATACATGTCTGTTTGGCGAGCCACATGTTCTAAGTAATTCCGTTCAAATAAATAGCTCCCGCACACACCCTACCAGTCTAGTCAAAAAAAAAGTATCAACGCGCAAGAGCAGTTGATTTGATTAATAGTTACACGCAGCCAGTATTTACGCCCATGTAACTTCGGTGGGTCTACTTCAAGTTTGGTGTACAATCGAACTAACCCACAGAACAGGATCCGTGATTATAAACACTCAACAACACACGTGGGAGAGCATATATACAATGTTCAGAACTAGGACATTTGTTTCATATGAATAATAGGTGTTGCTTTGGATGGAGCACCACATAACGAAAGTCAAAGAGCGTTGCAGAGTGTGTGGCCGCTTCTTGGTGGAGGCTAGGGAAAAGAAAACAAGTAGCTCATATACCTGCCAAGAGTTTGCAGCTCATTTGTACACTGTCTTTGCTGTTAACACCAGCAATTACATAGTTAACACTCACCCTCCTTCCTTCTGCTACCGTTGTAAAATTGTATAACCATTGTTGTACAACCATCTGCGTTCTGCCACCATGTCCATCTTGGCAGTACACCAGACTTAAGCCGCCCGGCCAGTGGATGTATTCCCTCTCTCCCAATCGAGGACAAGTACATCCGCTGGCTGGGTACGGCTTAGGTCTGGTGTAATGGTACTGCCTGACTCTACTCTCACTCCTGGAAGATGGACATGATGGCAGAACTCAACATACACGTTACACAGATGGTTGTGGCCATGCAGTGACAACATCACCACCCTGTTTACAGGTAGTAGCGCCAGGGCACAAAGAACATAAGGAGCCTCTAGCCATCTCCATCCCTAGCCACCATTGGATGGAGAATTACAGTTCATTGGGTTCAAAGTTCAGGTCAAGACTAGGAGGTGTGACCAGTAGCCAGGATGCAGCATGAGGTGCTGACACAGAGAGCAGCCGAGCCTTGTCAGCAGGTGATGATGCTTTCAACAACAATGAGAACTGGTGAGTTCTCTAGTTTCTTTGACAGTATACCCTTTGGTGGACGAGTGAGGCTGTGATAGCATCCACAGAGATTACTTCAGACAGGGAGACTATGCCTTATATTTGTGTCCCATAAAACAAATATCAGTCCTAACAAGATCTGTTTATCACGTTCGGAAGCAATTCATTACTTAAAACAAAAGATTACATATAATTAAGTGGCCTGATAGCAATAGGCCCACAGTAATGTATCACTAACTCCAATACTCCTAAATTAAAGTTCAACTTGACTGTGACCTATTTTACATCTTGCAGCACTCTTTCAGGCGAGAGCATGTCAAATAGAGCACTGACACTGAATCACTAACATAGCTACACACGTGGTTCTTCATCAGTGAGTCTCTACAAGGCTGAGAAAACATGAAGGTCAAGAACATAGAATTTTATTTTGTACATGTTTGTTTATGGTGCTATTATTACTTCAAACGATCAATTGTATACACATGCACACACATATACATAAAAGTATTTGTTTAGGTACTAAACTTGGTTTAATGTCTGGTAAATGGGATCGGAGCCTATATGTCTGGAAAATCTCTGAGGACACTCTCACCTCTATTGAGATCAAATGTGTCTAATAAGGGAGCCTATAGGTCTAGCAAAGCATAACCCTCACCTCTATTCAAACCATCACACCTTTTTACCCCCTCAATGACACTGCTAAACTGATATGGTTCCAGGTCCATGCATATATAAACAGTGGTGGTTGGTGGGCATCACTCAGTCTTACATTCAGCTACATGTAAAGCACTGCTGCCTGAATCGCTTAAATCGCCATGGCACGTCAAGCATTAATGCGCCTCACTAACGAGGCACTGCGCGCCAAGCTTACGGAGGCCAACCTCGACACGACCGGTACCAAAGTCGCCCTCGTGGAACGCCTTCTCCAGCACGAGGCAAGCTACGTACAGGGCTCGTCCGGACTCCGCACCACGAGGCCGCGAGGTCACGCTAACTGCCAGCTGACCTCCTCCGAGTCCGAGGGTGATGAGGATGCGGCGAACCCATCCGATGTTCCCAGCGAAACACCGGACGCCGGAGCGGAGGGTGCAGCCGCATCAGTTCCCGAAGTTCCCAGCGGAACATCGGCAAGCGGTTCGGAGGAGACGTCAGAAACGCCTACGATCACCCAGCGCCGGAGATCGAGACGGACTACCGACGACGCCGCAACGGGCGTCGGGCTACCAGGTCTCCACAGCAGGCGGATAACAGCGACCAAACACAGCTCCCAAAAGGCCAAGAGTGGCATCGTGGGGAAAAAACGTCATAGACAGCGATCCCCTTCACCGGAGAGCAGCCCCAGTAGCAGCAGCTCCAGCTCCAGTTCCAGTAGCAGCTCCGACTCCAGCAGTTCGTCCGAGTCAGACTCCAGCGACTCTGATTCGCGATCGGACAAACGAAAGCGGAAGTCGAGGCGCCACAAGCGGGACCAGCGGGACAAGAGACGAACCCGGGACAAGAAGCGCAGGAGGCGTTCTCGATTGCGGGTCAGCAGTTTCCTCAACGCCCCTTTCACTGCGATGGTTCCCACTCCTTCGAGGCGCGAAGTGCGCAAAATTAAGAAGGGTAAGTACGCGCGATTTGATAAACTGCTCTCTCCTGTAGACGACCTTCTCACTGTCACTGGCGGGAAGCAGCAGAAAACGAAGAACACGCGACAGGTTTGCGACCTGGGGAGCTGGCTGGAAGCGTGGAACATTTTCATTGCACTCCGGGTCCAATTCGCCCCCGCAACAGCCCTGGAGCTCGTGAAATATCAATCCATCGTTTGCCAGCTGTTTGCCATACATTCTGCTGCAGCTGCCCTAAAGTATGACAAGCTTTTCAGGCAGGCCGCAGCCAGGGACAGGCAACAGTCCCTCCGATGGGATGCGCTAAAGGAGGATCTACTGGTGTGGTGCGTCACCAATCCGCCCTTTCGTTCCAGGCCACTACCCCCCACCAACCCACGGACGACAACATCTACCGGCGTCGGACCATCAACACACCCAGGAGGCTCATCCGGCAGCTCTCACCATGCTACCCACACACCATCAGGGGAGGAGATCTGCCGGAGGTTCAACTTCGGCAAGTGTACAAAGGGTGCAGAATGTACCTTCGCCCACAAGTGCTGGATCACGGGCTGTAGTGGGGATCACCCTGCCAAGGCCTGCACCCGGGTCACTTCGGGAGCTACGTGAGCTCCAGAGAGCTCACACTCCACTACGACGCTCAGCCTTTGAGCACGAGTTGAAGGCACATCCGGACAAGGCCTGGGTCTCCTGGCTACTCAATGGCATCGACAACGGTGTTTCCACTGGCTACAATGGTCCACATTTTTCCTACACAGCACGCAACCTTACCTCTGCACTACAGCACCCTGAAGTTGTGGACGATGAACTGCAGAAAGAGGTGGAATCAGGACGCATCCTGGGCCCCTTTTGCCAGCCCCCCCTCAAGAACCTCCGCACATCCGGGCTTGGGGCAGTCCCAAAGAAAAACGGAAAATGGAGAGTGATCCTTCACCTGTCAGCACCGGAAGGACTCAGCATCAACGACTTCATTTCGAAGGATGAGTTCTCAATGCACTACTCCACGCTAGACGACGCTGTAGCCCTGCTCAGCAGATTTAAGAAGGGGTCCATGATGGCCAAGGTGGACCTGAAGTCGGCATTCAGGATGGTTCCAATCCAAGCCGTAGACTGGGAACTTCTTGGCATGTACTGGAGAGGGCAGTACTATGTCGACACATGTCTCCCGTTTGGTCTTCGCTCAGCCCCAAGTCTCTTTGACAACTACGCCAGCGCTCTGCACTGGATCTTGGAGAACAACTACGGAGCAACGTTACTCCACTACCTGGATGACTTCCTCCTAGTTGGACCTCCAGGACAGCCCACCTGCCAGGAGTCCATGACCACCATGATGCAACTCTGCGAGAGACTGGGAGTTCCAGTGGCCACCGAAAAGTGTGAAGGTCCAGCGACCTGCATCACCTTCCTCGGCATTGTCCTGGACTCCTCACTGCAGCAGCTCAGATTGCCACCAGAAAAGCTGCAGGAAATATCATCCCTGACCAGGTCATGGCTTGGGCTACACAAAGTCACCAAGAGAGAACTGCTTTCTCTCATAGGAAAGCTTTCATTTGCAGCCAAGGTAGTTCCAGCAGGGCGCCTATTCCTTCGTAGGCTCATCCAGCTATCCACAACAGCAAGACGGCTCCACCACCACATCCGTCTCAACTCCGAGGCCAGGGCAGATATAAGATGGTGGAACAGCTTCCTGCCATCATGGAATGGCGTTGCCATGTTTATTTCACCCGAGTGGAGTGACGCCGACTCCCTCCAGTTGTTCACAGATGCATCTGGTTCTCTGGGATATGGGGCCTACTTCAATGGAGCCTGGTTCCGAGGCGACTGGCAACCACACCAGCAGCTCCCCACACGTTCCATTCAGTGGCAGGAGCTCTTCGCCATAGTGGCAGCCGCTCTCACGTGGGGCCACCTCCTGGAGGGTCGACGAATCAGGTTCAACTGCGACAATCTACCCATAGTGCAGGCATGGAGCAACCAGTCCTCTAAGCATCCTGGTATAATGGAACTACTGAGGAAACTGTTCTTTATTGCTGCACAGCACAGCTTTACAGTCGCCCTCAAACATCTCCCGGGCAGACTGAACTGCATTGCAGATGCACTATCCCGTAACCAGATCTCACGTTTCTTTTCCCTTGCTCCCCAGGCCAACCAGCAGCCAACACCAGTGTCCCACATACTGGAAGAGCTCTAGAAAGGCACCTGAGGCACCTCCTGCACAGAGGCGTGGCCCCTTCAACATCAACCACCTACAGGGCTGGAATCCGGAAGTACTACACCTTCTGCAATACACTCGGCATCGCCCCCCTGCCAGGATCCAAGCACGCCATCAACTTGTTTGCAGCCTACCTCAGCCATACACTCCAGGCCAACACCATTCAGGTGTACCTCGCTGCAGTCAGTCACCTCCACCTCACCCATGGGTTTCAGAGCCCAACAAGCAACAACCCAACTCTCAACCTAGCCACCCGAGGCATACAGAGATCTCAAGGTCCGGTACACCTCAGGCCCAAGAGACTACCTATCACTACCGGGATGCTGGAGGAACTACTGCAGCTACTCGAGACTGAC
This sequence comes from Eunapius fragilis, assembly GCA_963681505.1. Classification (NCBI taxonomy): domain Eukaryota; kingdom Metazoa; phylum Porifera; class Demospongiae; order Spongillida; family Spongillidae; genus Eunapius; species Eunapius fragilis. The sequence goes on along the minus strand of OY811972.1, from coordinate 14,812,156 downwards.
CTTTTCAGCAAACATGACCGACTGATGCTGAAAGCAGCTCTGACCTTCGGTTTCTTTGGTTTCCTGAGGGTCAGCGAGTACACTGTCGCCACCAGGAGCAGATTTGACCCCAGGCTCCACCCTACAATGAGCAACATCACCTGGGTCAAAGATGGGATGCACTTTCTCATTAAGAAATCAAAGACAGACCAGGTTGGGAGAGGCACGACAATATCCATAGGCTACACTGGTCGTAGATCATGTCCAGTCACCATGATGCAAGCCTACTTTGACCAGTGCAAAGAACCACCAGACTCCTCTCTCTTTCATTTTAAGACTGGAGGCCCACTCACAGCGAGGGCTATGAGAGCTACCCTGCGAAACCTTCTCCTGAGAGGTGGGTACGACACCTCCAGGTACAACACCCACAGTCTTCGCATTGGGGCAGCAACAGCAGCAGCACAAGCAGGTCTCCCGACATCCACCATCCAGCAGCTGGGAAGATGGAGCAGCAACACGTACACCACCTACACCCGGCATCCACTAACACATCCTTCAGACACAGCAACTATTGCATCTGCACAATGACACTTTTATGCGCACACTTGAACACACTTATTTGTACCAGCATTACACACACATACCTGGAACCAATCAGTCCGAAATCAATCCATTTTGGGGGGTTACACTTGGGCGGCACCCTTCGGGCTTCTACACCCTGACCTAACCACTTAACCTTGACCAGCGTCATGGTGTGGCACTGACCGACCCAATGGTAACCAGCGTTACCCATTGGTCCCAGTTAGGCTCAGCGGTGGGGGGTCAGCACCCCTTGGCAGACCCGACTGGCCGGCTGCTGCCTGCCCCCTTTATGGGCAAACAACATACTTATCAGTCAAACTCGCAAAGGGGGACAGGGCAACTCATAGTTTACATGCGCAGGTACAACCGTCAGCATACGAGAGCATTTAGACAGCATTAAGTATTTGTTTAGGTACTAAACTTGGTTTAATGTCTGGTAAATGGGATCGGAGCCTATATGTCTGGAAAATCTCTGAGGACACTCTCACCTCTATTGAGATCAAATGTGTCTAATAAGGGAGCCTATAGGTCTAGCAAAGCATAACCCTCACCTCTATTCAAACCATCACACCTTTTTACCCCCTCAATGACACTGCTAAACTGATATGGTTCCAGGTCCATGCATATATAAACAGTGGTGGTTGGTGGGCATCACTCAGTCTTACATTCAGCTACATGTAAAGCACTGCTGCCTGAATCGCTTACCCACCCACCACTCCACCTGTGCATTGATTGTACTTGTACACATGTTTTGCTGTGTTATTGCTCAACTATCAATGGTGGGCGGCACCCTTCGGGCTTCTACACCCTGACCTAACCACTTAACCTTGACCAGCGTCATGGTGTGGCACTGACCGACCCAATGGTAACCAGCGTTACCCATTGGTCCCAGTTAGGCTCAGCGGTGGGGGGTCAGCACCCCTTGGCAGACCCGACTGGCCGGCTGCTGCCTGCCCCCTTTATGGGCAAACAACATACTTATCAGTCAAACTCGCAAAGGGGGACAGGGCAACTCATAGTTTACATGCGCAGGTACAACCGTCAGCATACGAGAGCATTTAGACAGCATTAACACACACATAATACATACATGTACACATATGTATTTATACACATATGCATGTACATGTACAGACATACATAAAACACACACATACATACAAGTACACATGTGTACATAATACACATACATGTGAAAACATACACAAATACATACATGTACACACATACATAAAACATGCACACATACATGTACACATACACATAAAACACACACTGATACATACATTTTCACATATATACATGTACAAAAAACACATACATGTATGCACACATATTTATATATATGGGATAGTTTCCAACAAAATTGCCCCTCAATATTCCCTTGCGTTTGAATAACTATAACTTCCGAACGGTTAAGGCTAATGACTTATTCTCAACACTTCATAGTACACCATTTCTGTATGGTGAAATACATTTTGGGGTATTGCAATGTGTGATACCCCACTAGGTTCAAACCCGCCAAATACTTTTTGGTTCTCCTATAATCAAATCACTTTTAAAATTCGGTTTGTGGGTAGAGAGGTTCCTGTACCTATCACGGCAAGTTGTGTCCCGCTATATCAAGCGGGAAAATGTGCATGTAGGGACCTGAAAGTTATGGTAGGTTTGAACCCGGTGGGGTATTGGACGTTGCAATACTGGGGAGTTAGGAAAGGCCATCAGTTTTACATTACCAAACTAAGGCTAAGGTTGATTTCAGCGATCTAGCCATGTGCATGTGCCCCCCCCCCCCCCCAAATTCATATCCCGCCCCTCTGGTACCAATTGGATTATTCCATTATTTAACTGTACACTCCTACAGATGACAACAATGGTGTCCATGGTGGGGGGTTGTGTTTAGAAACATGTCGATGTCGTTGTCCAGGGTTGCAAATATGTCCTGAGGGGGGTAGTATAAATGCCTGTCCCGGGGTGCTAGCAGATAAAACATAAGCTTGTACTTGGGGGGGGGGGGGGGGGTGGGAGTGGTAGGGGTTAGCAGGTATAACATAAGCTTGTCCAGGGAAGATGTAACCAAATAGAAGCTTGTCTGGGGGTATTAAAAAACTTAACAACAAAAGGTAGTTTTATATATTGTCCTGGGGGTTACGTTTGCAATTATTGTCATCTGTAGGTGTGTATGGTTAAATAATGGAATAGCCCAAAGCTGCCCCGCCCCCCCCATGCACAATCATGTGTATGGCAGACTACTTAATTCCTATGCAGACACTGGCGGACAGAGGGGAGGGGGGGGGGGGAATTAGGTCTGCAACCCGAGCACATCTCCCTTTGGTGTCTCTGTCCCTCCAATCCCCCTTTAATTCAATTCTGGATCTGCCACTGGCTTCACATATATTATTATCAATGTGCCCCCCCCCCCCCCCCCCCCCCCCCCCAAATCCTGGATCCAGGGCTAATTCCAACCATACATAAAGATTATTGTTGAGAATTAGAATGGCTGCGCTCAAATGGGTGGTTTAGCTATCTATCACATACACATGCAAACATACACACAACCCACAGCTGGAAAAACAATATAAGTGCTTGCATACTATACATACCACCCACACACATGGACAGTGCTCACATACATGTACCTGCATGTTTCTTACTAAACACTGTTCAATGGCCAGTAACACAAAACAGGATGCCATGGTGATCGATGGCATGAAGGCTGGCACTCATCACTCACATACACAATGGCAAAGATGCTGGTGTATGTGTTTAAAATAAAAAACATGTACTACAATCTGGTAAATGGACATACCTTGCTCTAACTATACCTCACACAGTAGTGAGCTCTTCATACCTCTTGAGGATACCATGCATCACTTGTGCAACTTCGTTGCCTCCTGAGCGTGGGATCCAACAATTTGAGGAAAAGAACCACGGCCGTACCCAGAGGGGGTTCGTAACCAAGGAAACCTATAAAATTCAGATTTTACTAGCAATTTTATTGGTTTCCTTGGTTACAGAACCCCCTCTGGGTATGGCCCTGAGAACCTAGAGTGCTTTTAGAGATGCTATCTGCTTACACTATGGCTGGCAACCTCCGTTATTACCATCACATTGCATATGTGGCTCCATCTATACTGTGGAGCATGCCATGAATTGCCCATCAGGAGGCTTTCCTTCAATTCGACACAATGAGGTGCGAGATCTGACCTTAGTGAGGTATGTCATAATGCAGAACCTACATGTACTTTGCAGCCATTGCAGAGTGAGTGCCTTACATATAAGTCTGCCAGGAGCAAGAAAAACAACGAATTATCTGACCTCTTAATTGAAAAGTTTACATAAAACCCACAACCAGTAACAATTCTTCCACATGTCACCACTCCTAATTAAAGAGGCAGTACTTATGAAACCACAAAGACCTGTGAGTTTCAGACAGCAGCTAATACAACTACCAGCCCTTCTTCAACTGTCCACATTTGATACATTTGATACACAAACATACAAACTTGTGTCAGCACCATACAAAACACCACTGAACAACTTTACAGTCTGCTAGCAAGCATTATATGATGAAAACACAACGCTTTACATTTGAGTAGTAGTTCTCCTGGTGGAGGTTGGAAGGGTGACTGGCACAGTCCATGAGCTACATCACATTGTTCGGTATGATGGGTTCAGTCCCTGGTCCATACCAGGCAGTCATGTAGGTAGCCCACTGAGCCTGGAACCAGAGCTGCTGGCAGACCACCTGGGTATACCTCCACTCAATCATCAGGAGTTTTTCTGACCAATCTGATGGGAAGAGGGGGGGGGGGGGGGGGGGGGGGGGGAGGAGGAGTTCAGAGAGCTTACCAGAAAATCTGGCTGGATGTCTTCTCATCACTGCTGCCTCCTCCCCATCAATTCACAGTGATGGGGAGGAGGGACTGATGGGGAAGAGGGGAACGGTACAGCACAAACAAAAGCCTGACCATCTCTTGAGCAATGTTCTCCACATTGTTATTACCTAGGAGCACATAGGTGGCTCCACCATTCTTACTGCAGTGACAATGTGCCAACATATGCTCCGTGTATGGATACAGGTAAAGTGTAGGAGATGTGTGTGCTCCCAATGGGGGGAGGGGGTGGACATTTCATCTCCCTTAACTAAAACCACACCTCTTCCTACTTCCTGTAACTAAAATGACTCCACAGGGTCAGGGATTAGAGGAGAGTTTAAAACACTATGAGTGAGGACCAATGAGTGAAGACCAATACATGTAGGATACGCAGCCTTCAGGAAGGGGGGGGGGGGGGGGGGTTGAATTTGGTTAATAGGTGAACTTACAATAACATACACGCATCATACAATATATTTTGTTCTTAATAAAACTGATTAGACTCAATGATGAAGGCGATCTCGCTTTGGGGGTAGGAGGGGGGGTTGTTCGAACCCAATGACCCCCCCCCTGTGTACACCCATGATATGTGTAGGACCAATGGACACATACATGTAGCGCCAATGGAGACATACCTCCAAATGATAGTAATTAATAAACTCCGTACTGCAGAGGACAGGCTCATCCCCTGTAGAGCTGCCATGGCAACAGTGATGAGCTCACAGACCACACATCTTCGTGGCAGGAGAGGGAGAAGTGTGAGGATGGGTATAAGTAGAAGTGGGAGGAGAGGAGGGGGAGGGAGGAGGAGGATGGGAGGAGGGAAGGAGAAAGAGGTGGAGGAGAAGAGAGGAAAAACAGCAGTGTGGTAAATGAACTTGTGGTTTCACAAGATATGTAAATAAATTTGTACTTTCATAATCATAATTAAGGTACTGTAATATGGCTTACTACAGTTAAGATACATGAACATGGATTATACACCTACAGTAAAAAAATTTTAAGCTACGAGAGTCCGGGCCATAATTGCTCTTACAAGAGACCTAGTCAAGGTGAGGTTAAACCTACTGTATGTTTCATACACAAAGCTGCATTTTGATTTTGGAGACCCAATATGGCAAAGCTGGGTGGCTAGACAGGAAAATGTGTCCCTAGCCTCCTTCCCCCAATTACACTACAATCAATTTCAGGCTCGTGAAGTAGGTATAAGGGGTAGCACACTAGCACACACACACACACAACACACACACACACACACACACACACACACACACACACACACACACACACACATGAGCGATAAGGTACTGAAGGGAAGTACGGACTTTTACACATACCTGGCGCCTGGAATGAGGCAGTTGGTATAGTGAAGTGGAGGATCACGGGAGACTTTTTAATATGGTGAGGTGTTGCCATAGATAACACTAATTCATATATACACATACATGAACATATACATACATATACATATACGTACACACATACAAATAAAACACATGCACACATACGTGCACATAAAACACACATGTACACACATAGCCATAAACACTGTCACACACACACATACATAGTCATAAACGCACACACATACATATATACATCTATACATACATGTACATTAAATGTACATGTATGTTCACACATGGGACATTGTACGAGAAAACATGGTAGTTTTCAAATGCTGCAGTTGGCACAAATCTAATGCACCTAAACTTAAAGTCGGACTAGCTTTTGCAAAGTTAGAAGTATTCAATCTTTTATGATGCATTCATTTTCAATGGGAAAGGTCAATTAAGTGCGTACCGTCAGTCGTATAGAAATATGGCAGCTCTTGTATATTTGATGCTCCCGCCGTTTGTACCAGACGTTACCTCTACGTGTAAGCTCTTACATGTACTAACGCTCCGGTATATAACCTTTTACCGTATTACGAACAGTCACTACCATCCAATATACGTTTTGCATTCATGCTACTTAACTAGTTCTCTGAGACTTACAAGATCCTTCCGTAATAAGTCTGGTTGTATGCCCGTGTCGATTCTCTGAGTGGCAAACTCCTTTGTGTAATCGCAACCTCCGTCTTTCCCAATTAGTGCCACCTAGCCACTCCTACATGTGGTCACGATGCTAAGTCAGTACATAGCAATAATTATTGGTCATTTAACAAACAGCTAGGTCTGGGCACGGCCGATTGATGATAAGGGGCACGTGATGATCGTCTTGTATGTGGGGTGTATCTCACTAACCATTCAACGGAAGTGCGATTTGAAGGCCCTAAGCTCTGAAAAAATGATGATAAATAAGTACACTGACTGCTCTCATATAATCCGTTAGCACCTAAGGAGATTATCATTTGGTTGGGAAACTATTGATGACTGAATAACGAAATGAGATAAAATGAATGGACATTGGAAACCTTGCATAATTAATGTGGAAGTGCGGATATAAGTACCTAAGGTGCGAAAAACTACTCAAAATATGCCAAATAGTCCCCACATTACAAATCCGAGAGCACCTAGTCAATATTTTGTTTTGTTCTGCAGTAAGCTGCAGTTTTATGAATGCGTCAATACATTTTCTATGGACACCGAATTACGCAATGACCGAATACCGCGTAATCCTTTTGACCGCCAATTTCTCGATATGAGACACACACTCAGAGAGGAGTACCTGCCTAGAGACAAGATTATGTTAATAATAAAAATAAATTAGAATTCCTATATTTATAGAATTTACAAGGACGCAATTCATTACTGGTGTGTTTGGAATTGGTTACACTACCCTAACCCCACTAACGTACCTACCTAGCTGCCCTAACCCACTAACTTACCCACCCAGCTACCCTAACCCACTAACTTACCCACCCAGCTACCCTAACCCACTAACTTACCCACCTAGCTACCCTAACCCACTAACTTACCCACCTAGCTACCCTAACCCACTAATTTACCCACCTAGCTACCCTAACCCACTAACTTACCCACCTAGCTACCCTAACCCACTAACTTACCCACCTAGCTACCCTAACCCACTAACTTACCCACCTAGCTACCCTAACCCACCACCTAAGCCAAGCACCAAAAATTATGCACTTATATGATGAATGCTTTCAAACGCTTAGGGGTGCAGATGTGTAAGGTATTGTAAGGCTTCCTTTCATTAACATTCTTCCAACCCAACATCATATACTTACAGTTATATCACTGTGCCATCTATAAACAGTCATTTGTTCATCAATTCCAACCCAACGTCAAATAGGAGCAGTCACTTGCAGAAGCCTTCCAGATGCATGTATGCGCAGGTGGTGGAGCCATGTGCTTGACTATACATGCAAACGGTTAATGCACAAAAAAAGTATCACATTTGAACTAATTTGTCACATACCAACAGAAAAAAAAAAACTCTTTCATAAACATAAAATAAGTGCGCAGTTTAAAATATGCAGGGTGCAATGTAAGGTCTGTTACCTGCGGGCAACACGGATACAGGAAGATCAAATATGGCATGGACGACCCACGTGTACAGTCTGTAGAAGAAAGCCCTCTGGAGGGACGCATGGAAAACACTCCTGCGTGTGAGTGGATGTGTGTGCATATGTGTGTGTGTGTGTGTGTGTGTGTGTGTGTGTGTGTGGGTTGTGTGTGTACGCATGCATGGATGTGTGTATGAATGTGTGTGAATTAGTGTATGTGTGTGTGGAGTTGTGTGTATGCATGCATGGATGGGTGTATGCATGTGTGCATGTGTGTGAGTGTATGTGTGTATGTGTGCAGTATTATGCATTGTGTGTGTATGATGGGGAAGATGTGTCTCTTGGCCAGCATACTACACAGGTGGAAGACCATGCCCATAGAAGAACCACCACATCATAGAAAACCACGACCCCTTCCCTTCCACACACCTGATAGCTCTGGACAGAAGGTCACCCCCACTGTAGGCTAGGGGGAGGAAGTCCATCACCCAGGAGGTTGGGAGGTAGCTCTAATAATAAAACATGCATATTTTTATATAACAGTTAAATGAATGTGCTATATGGCTGCTAGGTTACAGACAGCTACAACCCACCCTTCAACCTCTTCATAGAGGATGTTATCCAACAGGAAGTAGGGTAACAGGAGGAGCCCCAGGAGACACAGAGAGAGGACCAGCTGCTTCTCCACCAGCCACAGCTCCAGGACGGCCGGTAGGGCAGCCCAGTAGGGACCAACAAATGGCACTGCTCCCACAATGGCTGCTATCCATATTTCATATTGTGAGCAAACACATACTTTGCAAGTTAATTAAGAAGAAAATGTATATTTTCTGATTTTTGAAATAGGAACTAAAATAGTTGTAGTGAAAATGTGAATAGAAATAGAGAAAACAAAAAAAATTACATTGTTTAACGAGAAATTTTGTTGCATCAGTATAGGATTTGAAGGCATGGAAAGATGTTTTAAAAGGTTGTGGGAAAATGTAAAACAGACGTTATTTAAATATGCAATGTGTCCATATAGTTCATTACTGCACACTGATTACACAATACACTTCATACGCTGGCCGGGGGCAGGGTGCAGTGAGTTACACTATTCCTTGAAGGTCTACCAGGGTGACTAATTGGTGAGATCTCTGGCTCTAATGTATTCTCAAGAAGGATGTCAGAAGCCACATCTTTTCCCTTCTTACTAGACGAACATCTTACGACAGATATACACCACTTTCCCTTAAATGGACATCTGGGCTGACATCTGTGGACCACGGATACGTGGATCAACATAACCACTCCCGAGAGCATGCTCCACATAGGAGTGCACACTATAATAGCCAGCCTCAGTGCTGCTTCATTGGGTGCACTAGGGTTGTTGCCCACCAAGATATTGAATACGAGCATTGGTATTATGAAGATAAAGAATATTATTGGAAAGGCAGCCAATGGAAGGAGCTGTTTGAGCACCATCCAAAACCGGTCGCCGTGGGTGATTTGTTCGTACTTTGCCCTCCAGCATACTCTATATGACAGCTTGACCACCATGATCAACATGGCTGTTGAAGCTGCCAGTAATACTAACAGAGCTGGACCATCCCAGAGCACAGTACTCAATAATGATTACGGATGCACTAACGTTTGGATCGTCAGAGCCAATGTTGCAGTTGCCCCTCGGACTGTAAGTGCAGTACAGAGACACTGTTTAGTGTAATGAAGATGACCTCTCCAAAGCTGCCACTGGAAGAATTCATTGACCTATATATGTTAGCGAGAGGCTAGGATCGATAAATACAAACATCAGGCGCTAATATATGTATTGCACAATTTTGCCTCGTAACCTAACCACATACGTCCTACATGTTTGTCCGTCGGCCGGTTTGCGAGGCTCCCCTCTCGAACAATTGGATCTAACACGTTGGGAGTCTCAATTTAAGTTGGGATTATGCCTTGGCAACACTGGTCGTCCAGGTCTCTGGCCGGTGGATTTTGAAGCGACTCAGCGAGTAAAAAGTGCAAATTCCAACACCTGCCTAATTATGTCTGCTGAGCTAGCGCATGAAAATATCCCCTCGCCTTACCGTAAATTTGTGTCTCGGTATAATCAGCTTCGAGACATTTTTGTGCAAACAAGCCAATTTGCAGGTGTCAGTGCTAGCATATTGAAGCTGGGAGCTAGGGCATTAGTACTGATTTGCATTCCAAATGTAACAGGGATCACGTGTAGCTCTGGAATATTCCGACCAAATTAGTATTTAAAGTGTATTTTTGGTATGTAATGCAGTCTAATAGCACATTTCCTTGACCGGGCGGGTTACGTTAGCTAAAAGTAGAAGGTTGAACAATGAACCTGTAATTGGTATGAAAATGATATGATCTTTGGCTAAACTGTCTCTTTTTTTAACCTTGCAGTATAGTATGTGCGTTTGTCCTAGACCTGCAAAACAATAGGTTCATTGACCAATAGCTAGGAGCTTTTGGGGGGTAGTGGAAACTCGCTCATGTTGAAACATGCATCCTGATGATTCATCCTCGGTCCTTACCAACTAATGGGATTTAGTGGCAATGTTGTGGCAAACTTTGATCAAAGAGGCTGCAATGTCCCTACTTTTGTTGTACGAAAATCTCTCCAAGGTTTGTTTACAAAGAATGTTTCTCAGCATTAAGAACTTTGTTGTATTTATTCCAGCCATATCAGAGAGTCCCTAATTTCATTTCATCTAATGATGGACACAAAGATGCACCCATCCCACAGCCAATTTTAACACGTATCAGAAGTGTTACCAATCATTAATGGCAATTTAACATTTAGTTATACATAATACATATTATATTGTTAATCGGAAGTCTCGCTAGAGACTTCCATATAAGTTTTGACCCCAACGATGAATTTAATTAAAATCCCGCGACCCTACCGTAGCTTCGCTCCCGACGATCGGATCGTCTAACTTGTTGCGGCAATCGATCTAGAAGTCAAAACTGAGTAGTTTCGTTTTTTTTTTTTTTTTTTTCTTTTCACGTCGTAGAACCGCGTGGTTGTCGAGAACGAAAAATACTGCTGTCCTCGTTCCCCTTCCAAAAATAATGGGCGGGTCGTCTGCTTCTTCTTGAGAACTCATAACTCGGGACAGGAACACTTTTAAGCAATGAAAATTGCACCAATAGCTTTAGAATTTGCTGGAGGACTCGCTTTGATACACAAAAGCCTAAAAGCCTATATACGGTCTTATCAAGCTAATTAAGCAAAAGTACCTAGAAAATTTTCACAATACGTCTGGATTGAATTAAATCAGTTAAATGAAAGGGGGGAAACCTGCGATGCAGCAGTGATTTGGGTGTTAAAAAAATTAAGGAAACAAGTAAATAAAAACATTCTCTCTGAGAAAGTTGGTGGGATATAGGTTTTGCAGGCAAATAGTATACTGTGTAAAAAGCAAGGAAACAAGTTTTATCAGAAGGGAAAATGTAATAGTCCTATATTTAATTTAGCACAGAAACAGCATATGCCTTAGTCGAAATGTGCTAAATATAGGACTATTACATTTTCCCTTCTGATAAAACTTGTTTCCTTGCTTTTTACACCAGTATACTATTTGCCTGCAAAACCTATACCCCACCAACTTTCTCAGAGAGAATGTTTTTATTTACTTGTAAAAATAATTAACATTAGAAAATTCCTAAATTTTTAGAATTCACAAGGATGCAATCCATTACTGGTTTGTTTGGAATTGGTTGCACTAGCCTAACCCACCCACCTAGCTGCCCTAACCCACTAACGTACCCACCTAGCTACCCTAACCCACTAACCTACCCACCTAGGTACCCTGTACTCTAACCCACTAACTTACCCACCTAGCCACCCTAACCCACTAACTTACCCACCTAGCTGCCCTAACCCACTAACTTACCCATCTAGCTACCTTAACCCACTAACGTACCCACCTATCTACCCTAACCCACTAACTTACCCACCTAGCTACCCTAACCCACTAACTTACCCACCTAGCTACCCTAACCCACTAACTTACCCACCTAGCTACCTTAACCCACTAATGTACCCACCTAGCTACCCTAACCCACTAACTTACCCACCTAGCTACCCTAACCCACTAACGTTACCACCTATCTACCCTAACCCACTAACTTACCCACCTAGCTACCCTAACCCACTAACTTACCCACCTAGCTACCCTAACCCACTAACTTACCCACCTAGGTACCCTAACCCACTAACTTTTGATTGATTGATTGATTGATTGATTGCATACATATAAACAGACAAACATATGCAAAAAGGCAAGTAGTGGCACGATGTGTACGTGCACTTACAAACTGCCTATACATGGGAGGGATATAACATACAATAGGGTGAAAGGTCCACAGATCTAAGTCGGGTACGAAAAACTGTAATGTTCAATGAAGTGACAACATCTTGCAGTAAGTGGTTCCATATAGGTATCACACGTTCTGTGAAAAAATGCGCTCGGAATGCATGATGGGGTAAATGTTTGGATCGCAGGATACAAGGATGACCTCGGATGGAATACGGCCTAGCCGGTTTGGTGAAAAAACTCTCAAAAGGTAAATCAACCAGGTTATTATAGATCTTGTAGCACATGACAAGGTCGTAGAAGACTCTCCTGTACTCTAAGGACTGTAAACCCAGGTTTGCAAGGCGATCATCATAATCCATATATGGTGTACCAGCACGTTTGATAATGGCACGAGTGAAAAATCTCTGAACACGTTCAATACATTGAATATCTTTATGGAACCAGGGATTCCAAACTTGGGTATTACTTTCCAGAAGGGGACGAACATACACCTTATAAAGACGCACAAGGAGAGACACATCGTTAGAATGAAAGCATTTTAAGAGAAGACAGCTCCTATTGAAAGCCATGGAAGCAATGTTTGAGCAGTGCATACTTGGCGTAAGGTCTGAATTCAAACACACCCCAAGATCTCTTATAGATGATACGAATTGCAAAGGAATACCAGAAAGTGAGTAAGGTGAAGTAGGCTCATAACCACGAGAACCAAAGGAAATGACAGAGCACTTGGAATAAGCAACAGTCAGTTGCCATGTCTTGGACCATGAACAAAATTGATTTAAGGATTGTGTAAGTGGTGTATTTTGATTTTCAGTATAACCAAGATACAGTTTTGTGTCATCAGCAAAGATTTTAATGCCAGCTGGAGATTGGACATGGTTAGGAAGGTCATTGACATACATCAGAAACAAGAGAGGACCAAGGACAGAACCCTGTGGTACACCACTGGTGATGGATTTAGGAGATGATACATCAAGTCCTACATATACACATTGTGTGCGGTCGTTTAAAAAGGCTCTTATCCACTGAAGCAAGTTTGATTTAAAGCCATAAGCCTCAACCTTTAGCAATAATTTCGAGTGGGAGACAGTGTCAAAGGCCTTAGCAATATCAGTATACACAACATCCACCTTCATGCCATTGTCAACATTCAATGTCCAATTGTTCAGAGTTATCAGTAACTGTGTACAAGCAGAACGTCGAGCGAGGAAACCAAACTGATCCTGTGAGATAAGATTATGAGTACGAAGGAAGGATATCATAGAAGATGATATAATACTTTCCATAACTTTACAAAGGATACACGTTTGTGAGATAGGTCTATAGTTACTGGGCTGTTTTCGTGAACCCTTTTTAAAGACAGGACATACAAATGCAGTCCTCCAAACTAAGGGTATATGTCCTGTACTCATAGACATCTCAAAAAGGAGTGATAATGGGAAAGCAATAGCTGGGGCTAAAGACTTTAAGAAAAAAGCGGGAAACCCATCAGGACTTTTAGAACATTTTGATGGCAATGATTTTAAAGTCTTAAGGACCTTGTCAAATGGGAAGAGAACAGAGTTTAGGGATTTATTTTCAGAGAGACGAGGCACAAATTCTGGGAGCAAACCATCGTCAGCAGTAAAGACAGAAGCAAAATAATCATTAAGCACAGTACATTTATCATGATTTGAGACAGCCAAATTGTCATTGGAGTCAATGAGAGGGGGTATACACCGAGAGGTAGTAAGCTTGGAGTTTACATATGAATAGAAAGATGATAAGCTTTTCTTATTGAGAACGTTGTTTTCCTGAGACAAGATGAATTCTTTGACAGCCGTATCATACTTTCTAGCAAAGTGTTTATAGCGAACCTTGTCTTTACTATACCACAACTTTTTCAATCCCAGCAAGCGCCTTATGTGCATGGGATAAGAAAACGGTTTACGGGACTGATAACGGCGAGGAACAAATTGGGCTATACAGGAATGTAGGACGTTTGATATTTTAGACCAGAACATTTCAACTGATAAACTATTCTGACACAAGAAAGACCAGTCAATATCCTTCACAATTGATATCATAGAACAATAGTCAGCATTGAGGAAGTCAAGAAAACAATGGTTTTGTCTATCACTAATAACAACAGGGTAAGAAACTGAGAAATGTATAGCTGAATGATCACATGAGGAAGAGAATGGTTCAACAACAGAAATGTCCCAGATCAAGTCAGGAGTGGATACCAAAACCAAATCAATGCAATTGGATCCATGCGTAGGATGTGATACCAGTTGAGTAAGACCATTTCGCATCATGCAAGTCAAAAATAAATCGTGAGAAGAAGAACCCAGACTAATAGGCACATACCAATTAATATTGGGTAGGTTAAAGTCACCAACAATAAACAAAGGATATGTTGCCATGGAAAGGGAATCAATGAGCGAGCACAGATTTGCAGTGTCGACACTACTAGCAGCACAAGTTGGGGGATGGTAGACACAAATAAATCGATAGCAAGAGGCCTTGGAAAGCACTAAATCAAGTGCCACACATTCTAAAGAACTGTACATAGGTGGTATATCAATGCTTACAACTTTAAGCAAATTGCTTACAAAAACAGCAACTCCACCGTAGCCATCAGGTCGATCCTTTCTGAATAAACTATAGGATGTTTTGGACAAGATAAGAGAATCAGGAAAATCATATCTCAACCATGACTCAGTTATAAAAATCACGTCAAAATCAGCAGATTGTAACAAACAAGATAAGTTATCAAGCTTATTTCTAAGAGATCGTGCATTGAATAATTTACAACGTAGTATGCCAGTACTTGCCTCGTGTCCCTAATTACCTTTAGTCGGGCAATTAGAAGCAGAGGCAGTAAAACCACCATTGACACTTGGTACCTTGGGTAAATCTTTTCTTTTTACAGTCCAATTGTTGACAGGTCCCCTGCGATCTATGAAGTGGTTAACTCCAGTTTCCTCTTGCTGACTTTGAAGGGTATTATAAAGACTTTTGATGTGTATACGTTCAACAAGGGTGTAGCTTGGACGCACAAATATCTGTTTGAAGTGGTCAGAATCTTTTAGCAACTTTGCTTTCTTTAAGACAGATGTCCTTTGGTTTGAGTTTGCAAGGCTGACTTTGAGCAAGCGTGGTTTAGATGCGGAGTTAGTGATAGGGGGTTTTCCCAGTCTAAAACAGTCAACAACAACCACGTCTTTTTCGCCAAGGTAAGAAAACAAATCTTTAACAAAGCGGGCGTCTTCATCCTGTGAAATGGACTCTTTTATACCTGAAATAACTAGGCTTCTTCTGTTTTCTTGGTGAGACAACGCCTCCTTCACTGCTTTATCAACATCTTTATTTATCGGTGTACACTGCGACTGAACAGCAGAGGTAGCGGAGGTAGACAAAACATTGGTGAGGGCAGACTCAGTTTTTTCGACGAAGTCCTGAAGTCGCTTTTCCAAACTGGCTA
Organism: Eunapius fragilis; assembly: GCA_963681505.1. Lineage (NCBI taxonomy): Eukaryota > Metazoa > Porifera > Demospongiae > Spongillida > Spongillidae > Eunapius > Eunapius fragilis. The sequence goes on along the minus strand of OY811972.1, from coordinate 14,796,454 downwards.
CTTTGGCTGGAAGCTGACGCAACGCGAACTCACAACCAGGGCATGGCGTGCATACCTCTTTGACAATGGCTAAAGCATCCAGACCCACATTAGAAAACGTAGCAGAGCACTCTGCATGGAATACGGCACCGCAGTATGTACAAGTCAAACCTTGAGGAGCAGTTGTATCAACGTTTTTCTTGTCGCAGACTGAGCACTGCTTGCCGCGCGGCATTATTTAGAACTTACCCACCTAGCTACCCTAACCCACCTAGCTATCCCAACCCACTAACGTACCCACCTAGCTACCCTGATCCACTAACTTACCCACCTAGCCACCCTAACCCACTAACGTACCCACCTAGCTACCCTAACCCACTAACTTACCCACCTAGCTACCCTAACCCACTAACTTACCCACCTAGCTACCCTAACCAACTAACTTACCCACCTAGCTACCCTAACCCACTAACTTACCCACCCAAGCCCAGCACCACAAATTATGCTCTAATATGATGAATGCTTTCAAACACTTAGGGGTGCAGATGTGCAAGGTATTGTAAGGCTTCCTTTCATTCATAGGAATTGACCCGGGTCGTGAAATCATTTAAAAAACGCGACCCGCGTATAACTCGCTTACCGAGAAACGGATAGTGCTGTTCTTTGTAGCTATCGAACCAGAAAGCAAAGACGGTTTTATTCCAGTTTTCAAACTGTTTGCTTTAAGAGAACAAAAAAGTTCGTGTTTTACCACGTTCCCAGGCCAAATCTTCTCCGTCGTCGTCGTCGTCGTCTTCTCGGGTGAGTATAACTCCGGATAGGAAAGGTTTAAAAGAGCGCAAATTATACCAATCGCTTTAAAATCTCCTGGAAGGACATCTTCAGGTATCAGATATATGAATAAAGCATGAAACGGACATACGTAATCATTACGTAATGCCTAGTGTTAAATAGAAGCGTTCCCATAGCGACCTTTACGTATATTTAGAATTGTGCAAACAAAAGAGGAGAGCTACACAACGAGACGACGAGTTAGAATTCTCCCGCGTTCCTTACAGTGATCCCAAACAAAAGCGGGCGTCTGCTCGTGACGGTAATTGAAGCGGTGAGACAAAAATCCTATATTTAGTTCTTCTTTTGGTTCTGTTACATTTACATGTTATAGAATGTTATAGGATTTTGTCTCATTTTTCTTTTCCCAAACCTTGTTCCCTTCCTTTTTACACCACCTTTGCCTCCAATTCCTATATCCCACCAACTTTCTCGTTAGAGAATGTTTTTCTTTACTTGTTAACACTTAATTAAATTCCTCCCTATCTATTTTTCCAACACAACATCATATACTTACAGTTATATCACTGCGCTATCCATAAACAGTCATTTGTTTATCAATTCCAACCCAAAGTCAAATGGGGTTGTAGAACTCTTCCAGATGCATGTATGTGCAGGTGGTGGAGCCATGTGCTTGACTATATATGCAAAAACGGATAATGCATTTAAAAAAAAAAAGTATCACACTTGAACTAATCAACTCAAAATTAGTCACATACCAACAGAAAAAGAAAGCTCTTTCATTAAACATAAAATAAGTTCACAGTTTAAAATATGCAGGGTGCAATGTAAGGTCTGTTACCTGCGGGCAACACGGATACAGGAAGATCAAATATGGCATGGACGACCCACATGTACAGTCCGTAGAAGAGAGTCCTCTGGAGGGACGCATGGAAAACACTCCTGCGTGTGAGTGGCATGTGTGTGTATGTGTGTGTGTGTGTGTGTGTGTGTGTGTGTGTGGAATGTGTATGCATGGATGGGTGTATGCATGTGTGCATGTGTGAGTGTATGTGTGTATGTGTGGAGTATTATGCAGTGTGTATGATGGGGAAGATGTGTCTCTTGGCCAGCATACTACACAGGTGGAAGACCATGCCCATAGAAGAACCACCACATCATAGAGAACCATGACCCCTTCCCTTTGCAAAAAATAAATAATTTTACATTTGCCAGCATTGTCTGCCTTTCATATTTAGCATTGAGTCATCACTAATATATATATATAGTGCTATATTTGAACACACTGTACATATGCAGGTGGTCTTAGTTATACAATAATTCCATTCCCTACGATGTGCACACACTTGATGCACTAACAATCATTTTTCTGTGTAAAAAAAAACATGCATATTTTTAAAATAACAGTTAAATGAATGTGCTATATGGCTGCTAGGTTACAGACAGCTACAACCCACCCTTCAACCTCTTCATAGAGGATGTTATCCAACAGGAAGTAGGGTAACAGGAGGAGCCCCAGGAGACACAGAGAGAGGACCAGCTGCTTCTCCACCAGCCACAGCTCCAGGACGGCCGGTAGGGCAGCCCAGTAGGGACCAACAAATGGCACTGCTCCCACAATGGCTGCTAGCCATATTTCATATTGTGAGCAAACACATACTTTGCAAGTTAATTAAGAAGAAAATGTACATTTTCTGATTTTTGAAATAGGAACTAAAATAGTTGTAGTGAAAATGTGAATAGAAATAGAGAAAACAAAAAAACAATTACATTGTTTAACGAGAATTTTTTTTGCATCAGTATAGGATTTGAAGGCATGGAAAGATGTTTTAAAAGGTTGTGGGAAAATGTAAAACAGACGTTATTTAAATATGCAATGTGTCCATATAGTTCATTACTGCACACTGATTACACAATACACTTCATACGCTGGCCGGGGGCAGGGTGTAGTGAGTTACACTATTCCTTGAAGGTCTACCGGGGTGACGAATTGGTGAGGCCTCTGGCTCTAATGTATTCTCAAGAAGGATGTCAGAAGCCACATCTTTTCCCTTCTTACTAGACGAGCATCTTACGACAGATATATGTCACACCGGAAGATATGCTCCAAAGAGTTATAGACACTACTAAAACAATTTCAAATGATGAGTTACTTGGTGAATAGGTGTATATGTCAAGTACCATCTGCGGTATCATGAAGACAAAGAATAGTATTGGAAACGCAACAAGTGGGAGGAGTTGTTTAAGTGCCTTCCGATACTGATCACCTTCGTACATCATTGCTCTCCGACGTAGCTTTATTGCCATGGCAACCATGGCTGCGGATGCTGCTAGTAGTATAATCGTCGCTGGGGCATCCCATAGAACAACCTTTTCAATAATTTCAACAGTAGTGTTTTGTTTTAAATAACACCATCCTGACAAAGCATACGTGTTGGTTGTGAGAGGCACGCAGGCTATCACCGCTGGTACAAGTAGTGACGTCACAACGTACAACACTTCGAGCTTCTTGAGGTTCTTGTGGAACACACCAAAACAGAAGAGATGAAAGGCCACCCACATCGTGAAGAGTAGTTTCATCCATCTGGTGTAGAAGCTGAGCCACCCAATCGCAACACAACCCCGATCATAGACGTAGACATTATCTGAATTATTAATCTTAATGAATTACGCGACCTGACACAACGACATAACGGTCAACGCCATCGCTGACAACACTTGGTAGAGGGCCAGTCGATAGACGATCTTTGTGTGGAGCTTTAGAGCGAACACCAAGATGACCGCCAGTAGACACACGATCACAGAGACACTGTTAATTGCGATAGTTAGATCTTTGGGAAGTTCGTAGTCATTGGAGGATGAATTCATTTCGCAAATGCAATTAGTACTCAACAGACTCGATCACCGCCACTCACTGTAAGACCTAAATGAGCGCATTCAATACACCACCCAGAAAAATTAGACAGTTTATTTAAAACTGTTGGTACGTATGTTCACACCTCCACTCCCTAGTATCCCTGTGAACACCACCTGCGCACACTGCACATGCGTATACGGGTGTTCCCTTGCAGCTCTGTATTAATGTTTAATGCTACACCACGTTTTTATATATTATGCAAAAAAAAAAACATTTAGATCAGCGGACAATGATAAAATATACAAGGAGGTACAGGAAATGAATGATGGTGGATAATCTGAACTAACTCAACTGTTGCAGCAATAGAAATAGTAACTGTATAAGGGAGTTGTGCCATGACAATGTGCTACCAAATGAGTGAGAATGGCAAAAGTTAGTAGGACAGCACAGCAAAGCCAGCACATTGTTTATGGAAGCCAGAGTAAAGGTGAGTGCTGCCCAGACTCAGATGAGGATGATAAACTTGGAGAGGTGCATTAGGTACACAGGGAGGATGCATGCATTGAAGTATGTGTTTGTTTGTTTACAATGTACAATATGGCAAAAAGCTTACACTGGTTGGTAGTCACACATTAGCTTGCATGTGGCTAGTCCCCAACCATCTCATCTTCACTTTATAAACTTATTTATTCGTGGTGTTTCTGGTAAAGGACCAATCAGATCTACACCTATGGTGTGCCATACTTCTCCCTTGACAGGAATTGGGTGGAGCAGAAGTCTTGTCAAATTTTCTATACACAGTGAAAGAACAAATCATGCATGGGCGCCCCCAGCTTTTCTAGAAGCGGGGGCGGGGGGGCAGAGGGGGGGGGGGGAGGGGCGCCAATTATAAGGAGGTGGGTAGGGCGCCGTTGAGTCTCAAAGGGAGGGGGGAGGGGGGAGGGGGGTGGTGGGGGGGTGGTGGCGCCCATGCTGATATGCATAGAATAGCATCAGTACATAAATATACCTGTTTGCTCTTTAGCTCTTGCCACACGTCTCGCAAAATACTTTCACGTCATCTATCATTCCACGCCAATAAAACCTCTCCGCTATTATGGAATGCGTCTTATCTCGTCCAAAGTGACCACCACCAAGTTCAGCGCAATGACATCCTTCAAGAACTGACGCGCTGCATGCATTGGTATATTCAACATGTTAGCACACCCATCATCACAGATCGCACGTCTTTGCCGAAAGTATCAATTATCGATCACGAGCATGCGAGCGACAGTATTTCCTGGCGACAGAATTTCCGTAGGGGATATACGGTCGCTACGTTAATTGTGAGCGACATAATTTCCTAAGGAAAAACTGTCGACGCGACACAATTTCGGGCGACAGATTTTCCTGTGACACCGGCACTGCATATATGGCCGGCGCTAAACAACCGATGTCCATGCAGAGCTTATCCTAAAGTACTGGAGACAGCACAAGAATACAGCCCAGCCGTTTTCGGTTATATTGGTGTACTTGCGCACAGTCCATCACGTTGCAGTCGGGTATGACATACGTTCTCAGTGTGTGTGTGTGTGTGTGTGTGTGTGTGTGTGTGTGTGTGTGTGTGTGTGTGTGTGTGTGTGTGTGTGTGTGTGTGTGTGTGTGTGTGTGTGTGTGTGTGTGTGTGTGTGTGTGCGTGTGCGTGTGTGTGTGTGCGTGTGTGTGCGTGTGCGTGCGCGCGTGTGTGTATGCGTGTGAGTGTGTATCTGTGCATACAATGTACGACGTGTGAGTGTTGTGTGTCACAGTGTGTGTACCAGAGAATATTAGCATATGCGTATTTTTGTAGGCTAGGCAACATGTTGCATGTTGGGTTAAGGTTCTGATGCTTTAATATATGTTTCTTTAGCTGTATGTGTGTACATGTGTTGTATTTGTGCACACGATATAGGTGTTCATGGGCACATTAGCATGTGTATTTTTTGTAGGCTGCATGTTTTTTGTGTGCGTGTGTGGCAGCATTCCCACGTACTCAATGCATATCATAAACCTTGTTTAAGAATCATTGTTATCACTTTTCACACACACTCACATCATTTGCAATTAAATGCAATATTTCATAAATACAGGGTGTCTCTCTATGTATGTGAAATGGCCATGGAACATGCAGATAACACTGCCATCAGGCTGTTGTTTGCATTATTCTTTATTGCTTTTATGATTTATTTTCAGTACCATTAACATGTCACACACATACATACATACATAGACCTCATATTTGCTTATTGAAATATTCCAACAGCTCCAGTTCAGATGGTCTTTTTGATGGATCTAAAGCCGTACTGCTAACACAGATTTCTCTGTGTTCTTCAGCAACGTCTGCACAAGAGGGTGACTGGGGCTCATCCACTCTAGTTCCAACAATCCAACTTGCCTTTTTTCATTCTACATACATTCATCTGCATGAAAAAAATGACGCATTAGCCACGAATACTGTCAGAGAAGCCATCCAGTGCAGAAGCAGTAGGTGTTGATAGTTTTGGCAATGGCAGGCCCGAAGTGCTATCGAAAGCCTTGCACAACATGTGATCACGGAGGCGCAGGCTTAAAACCCGATATTCCTTAGACCCCCTTTAATGCTCTTTTGTGCTTATGCGTCAAAGGTATATCTGGCTTATGCGTTCTCCCATCTGGGTCCCCGTCATGTGTCTTAATTGATGATAACTGCCCGAAAGGGTCAGGCGGCAACCTGATGACAGGGTGTGCCCATCAGGCCAAGTCTGGGACCAAGGTAGCGCTGGCTTGCCTTCCCAAGAACCCAATTTATGTATAGCAATACAATACCTGGAACCAGACAAATGACAATCTAATTTGAGATACGCGAATTGTTATTAAACGTTTTACGTCCGATGTTTTGTGCATCAAGATCGCTCTCCAAACCTATTAAAAAAGCAAATCAAATCTTAGTTACCAGTAATTATTTCACGTTGGCTTTCAAAGCGTAGTTACCTTCATGTAGCTGGTTGAATATCGGGACCTGCTTCCGAGGTTCCATACATGTAAATCGTATAATGAATGACTCGCGTCTGCCGTGAATCGGATCATTTCCTTCTTTGTTACTATCGAATGATAACACAAACAGAACTGAACAGTTACTTGCATGCTTTCAGTTAGGTATAGTATCGTACATAATGTTGTTGTTTTGAATTGTTGTGTAATTAAACAATATAGGATCGTGGCAGCGAAAAGAGACCTAGCGCATATTATAAATATTAACTTCAATGTCCACGCGTGCAATTAAAATGTACGCGTAATAAAAAATTCAGGCCACTGTAACCCCATGATGGACAGGCTAATTTCCAGTGCGTAAGAAATAAGTTGTAGAGGACTTAGGCTTTCACCACAAATCTGCTAACACTGATGAGAATTAACGTCTCGATATACGTGCCCGGGGTTCAGTGTTGGAATCGTGGTCAAGATGCTTACTTTGATGTAAGGGTTTTCCATGCACCCTAATGCTCCAAACTACCGTTCCATGGACTTGCCAGCAATATATATACCACAGACATGAATTGGAAAAAAAGCAACAACTGATATAGTCAACGGGTGAAAGAGATTGAGGATGGGGTCTTTACACCACTGGTTTTTAGTACAACAGGAGGAATGGCTCGTGGAGTGTTCAACATTGTAGTGATTGCTGTTATAGGTATAATAGAAGTGTGGGTGTAAATTTTTAGATGTCTGGACTTAATGCAGCCAGACTGTATGTCCCTGATTGTATAGGAGCTTCTAGAAGCATCTTCGCACGTGATGGACCGGTGTCACAGGAGTACGCGTCCCCCCGGATTACGCGTCCGGCCGGACTCGTGGTCCTAGGATACTAGGTCCGTCATTAGGATTACGCGTCCGGCCGGACTCGTGGTCCTAGGATACGAGGTCCCCCGTTAGGACATTGCCCCTCGTCGACTCGAGGTAGTTAATATAAGCCAAATAAAGTTTATAAAGCAAACTTTAGACTTCGATAAGGCCCGAGAGAATGCTTTATCATGCGTGATGAGACCGCCTCACCGAACTTCAGATGATTGCGACGCTGTGTTTTACCGGATGTCGAAGACCAAAATGCTACACTGAAAGTACGTATGTTGTATCACATGATATCTTTGAACCTGCTTCAATGAAAACATGACTGCCACTCCGATATCTAGCTGATTGACTTGGCCCCCCCCCCCCCCCCCCCCCAAAAAAAAAAAATTTCACTTTTCAGAGGATAGCCAGTGACCCAATCAACACTCAATTAGTGGGTGTGCGGATGGAAATTTCGTTAAGTACAGGGGTCTATGGCACACATGTGCCGTTTCCAATCCTCTACTATACTTAATATCAGTCTATGGTTTTACAGAGGGTAGCCTAGAGCCTATCATGCAGTGCATGACAATAAGCTCAACCACGATGATGATAATACATGTATAAGTCTTTTTATAAGTTGGCTTTGTTTTGAATGCCAAAATTGATACACGGTTTTCAAAAGGAGGAGGGAAATAGGTGATTCCTGGGATAATCCTACGACTTAAGTAAAAACCATTATAGCCGACTAAGTCTTGCATGGTGCGGATTGATGCATTCATGTACCAGTGGCGGACGTAGGATTTTGGGGCGGGGGAGGGTAAATGGATTAAGTGTACGTGGGTCACCAAAAGAGGTGGTGCGGGAGGGGGATGTGCCCCCTCCCGCACTGGGTGACACTGACTATCTATCCATTACCACGCGAAGATCTAACAATAACATGCACGTAGAACCTACCCGTAACTAGCGCGCTAGCTATTTGTACCAGAGAAGCAAGATCCACGTTCCACGTCATACCCCCCCCCCCCCCCCCCCCCCCCCGCTTCCTACGCCTTGTATAAAGCGTGCATAAGAAGTCGTGAATTTTTATAAGATAGGTTTTGCGGGGGGGGAGGGGGGAGTATACCCTACTCAACCCACCCCCACACCCCACCCACACCCTAAATCCGCCCCTTTGTACTACACACGCATAGGGAGACATACGATACGCTGTCCGGGGGGGGGGGAGACAGCAACTCCTAGGATACACTGTCCGGGGGGACGGTTACTCCTAAGGGGGACATGCTATCCTAGGATACGATGTCCAGGGGGACAGTAGCTCCTAGGACTGGCTGTCCGGCGGACGCAGAATTCTAGGACCAGCAGTCCGGCCGGACGCATTATCCGGGGGACGCGTAATCCTGTGACACCGGCACTATTAAAAGCTGTGACAACCGGGCAGAGGCAGAAGCATTGTGGGAACTTGGCAAGCAATGGTTGCATGCTGAGTGTGTGCTTTATGTTTTGTGTGTACCGCTGTGATTTGGCTGTTTGAGAATCTTCCCAACTCGGGAGTTCTGTTGCAGCGCGTGCGAGGCCATAGTCTCATGCAATCACAGTTGCTACAAACATTATACAGGCGTTTGGCAGACATGATTTCCATCAAGCAGGACAAACCCTATTCTCTTGTAGTTAGCTGGCTACACACTCGACTCTCTTATGCTTCCCTTCGTGCTGCTGTTCTGTGCATTCGTGGAAGCAGGCCATCACATCGCCACCCTATTTACGAACATGACCTTACCCTTGCCACTGTTGAGGGTAAGATACCATCCTCAGTCTAAAAATCTATTTTAAAAATGATGAAATAAACATATTAAGTTGTAGTTGTAGAGGACATAGGTGTCTCATAGAAAATGAATTAATTTGAAAACTTGAAAAAAATATTCGCCAGGTCCCTTTTCGTTGCCACGGTCGCATGTAATTGTATATAGTACACGAGAAAAGATACAGAATGTTGAATTATGGCGGCCGGTGTTCACCTCTCATCTATTTTAAAAATGATGAAATAAACATATTAAGTTGTAGTTGTAGAGGACATAGGTGTCTCATAGAAAATGAATTAATTTGAAAACTTGAAAAAAATATTCGCCAGGTCCCTTTTCGTTGCCACGATCGCATGTAATTATATATAGTACACGAGAAAAGATACAGAATGTTGAATTATGGCGGCCGGTGTTCACCTCTCATCAGTACTCACCGTTCATAGGCTTATATCATTGCACATACTGTTACTCTGTACACTGCAAAACATTGTATTCCATGCATATCTAGATATGCACATGCATAACTAATATCATAGACAGCATGCTTATGGAATACGTATGCCAATATTTGATTTAAAATTGCTGATTTTTACACAATATCACTGGTATTCCGAAACTTGTTTCTAAAATTAATGACGAAATTGCTCCTTTTCTGCCTTGTCATGAAGATATGGACCAGAAAAACCACACCAGAAGAGACACTCCACAGAGGATTAAACACACTTACAACAGTGATCAATGTTGGGCCCTCTTTTACAAAGAAGGAGTAAATGTCGAATACCAACTGCGGTATCATAAAAACAAAGAACAGTATTGGAAATGCAACTAGTGGGAGGAGCTGTTTAAATGCCTTCCAATACTGGTCACCTTCCGTAATCTGCTCGTACACCATTGCTCTCCAACGTATTCTGTGCGCCAGTTTTATTGCCATGGCAACCATGGCTGTGGATGCTGCTAGCAGTATAATAATTGCTGGTGCATCCCATAGAACAACCTTTTCAATGATGTCAGTAGTGTTATCTTGCAAATAACACCATCCTGACGAAGCATACGTTTTTGTTGTCAGAGGTATGCTAGCTATTACCACTGGTACGAGCAGTGACGTCGCTACGTACATCACTTCAAGCTTCTTCAGGTTCTTGTGGAACACACCAAAACAGAAGAGATGAAAGGCCACCCACATCGTGAAGAGTAACTTCATCCATCTGGTGTAGAAGCTGAACCATCCAATCGCAACACAACCCGGATCGTAGACATTATTTAAAATATTAATAATGAAATGCGTGACCTGAATCAGCGACATAACAGACAACGCCAACGCTGACAACACCTGGTAGAGGGCCAGTCGATAGACGACCTTTGTGTGGAGCTTCAGAGCGAACACCAAGATAACCGCCAGTAGACACACGATCACAGAGACACTGTTAATTGCGATGTTTAGATCGTTAGGAAGCTCGTAGTCATTGGAGGATGAATTCATTCCGCAATCTGAACCAAATCGTTGTGCCGTTGAATACGTAACTTGTACTTGAAAGATGCGATCACCGTCACTTCGCTGTCCCTGTAAATAAATTCACCGCAAGACAGGCAGCTTAGTGAGCAAATTGCATACAACCCCCACACAATTTAACAGCTCATTTGACTGGTCACACCTCCACTCCATAGTTTTTACAATTAACAGCTGGATGCGCTGCGCATTTGTATAGGTTGGCCATGCTTTATAGTCCTCAAATAGTGATAAAACTCAAACTATCGGATACTGAATGGATAATTATGACCAAGTCTCCACATGCTTCTAGGGGCTGAACTAGGTCCTTACTAAAAGGAAGTGATATAGAAATATTAGGAAGGTCACCCGCGGTTTTCTCTATATGAATATAATATTATAATTATATTATAATGTGACGCTATCCTGATTGTCATGAAATTCATAACTAGCGTGCACCCGTGAAAAAAAATCACGGGCTGATTTTTTATTTATTTTTTATTTTTAACATGCATGCCCTGTGCTACGTCATCCATTACGAAGAGGTTCGCGCACATGGATCACTCTGCATCCTCCTGTGGCTTCCCGGCAATACTTCACCTTGGCTGCCATAAGAAGGTTCATACCATGCATGCCGTTAGAATCAGTAAAGAGAACCAGTAAAGAGCTGCAGGTCCCTTTTGTACCATTACAGGAGGAGCCAGGACCATCTGGCTTAGATTTAAGTATGATGACTCTTCGAGTCATCTTCTTCAGAGTTCAGGACATTCAGTGGTAAACTTTCCAAGCTGATTTCCAGCAGGCTTCAACAAAATGCATGGTGTTTCAGCGAAAAGATGTTTTATCCAATAACTCCCTTCATGTGTTTACGTGTCCAAGTGTGGGCGTATACCCCTGCATACTGGCCATTGTAAATGCTTTTAAAAATTATTTAAGCAATCAAAATGAGGCAGAGGTGGTGTAAAAGCAGCATGCCAGGCACCACATGCATGTCAGGCTTGCAAGGACAGACCAAAGGAGGTACAGGAAATGAATGATGGCGGGTAATCTGAACTAACTCAACTATTGCAGCAACAGAAATAGTAACTGTATAAGGAGTTGTACCATGATGATATGCCACCAAATGAGTGAGAATGGCAAAAGATAGTAGGACAGCACAACAAAGCCAGCACATTGTTCATGGAAGCCAGCAGTAAAGGTGAGTGCTGCCTATAGACTCAGATGAGGATGATAAATTAACTTGAAGAGGTGCACAGGGAGGATGCATGCATTGAAGTATGTGTTTGTTTGTTCACAATGTAAAATATGGCAAAATGCTTCACAACACACTGGTTGTCATGGTCACGCATTAGCTTGGGGGTAGTTCCCAACCATCTCATCTTTACTTTCTTAATCCATGCAGCTGAAAACACTGAACTTGTCATGCATGCTTTACCTTGGCACAAAATCACTTAGGGAAGGGAACTTAGCTCTGATACAATTGTATATTATCTAGATTAGCATTGACCTCATAGTCAATGATAACATGTCAAAGAATAACACATGTACCATTACAGTGTATACTGTCCAATAAAGCATCAGTGCTCCACTTATGAACATCTAATTAACATGAGCCAAAGATGAGGTATATAGGCCTTGATGCCCACTGTCAGCATTGTGATTCACTATTTTAGATCATGCATGTTCACCTGATGGAAAATTTCATTGGAAGGAAAAAAACAGTAAACGATGACACACATGTTCAAACTTTACTTAAGCCTCGTTAAGTTTGTCAACAATAACATGTTAATCAAAAACCACATACTACTCACATTGTATAGTGATGGTGTAATGCAAAATGTTCTATTGAACTTTTAAACTACTTTCCATCTGGCCAGTACATACAAAGACAGCTAGGTCCTATTTCCTTGTAGAAATTTTTCAACAACAGTTCTTACATGAAACAGTTAAACCATGATAAGGACTTAAACGTTTCAAGTTTAAGAAATCAAGACCGCCTTTGGTATGTTACATGTGAACCATAACCTGATCTGGATGAGTATCATGACAATTTTATGGAGTAATGTGTGCACATTTGTTAACAGTTCAGCTGCAAATAGACACTTTCTTACAACTAACAGAATGCACTCGTACAGTACCAAGACAGATCACTTCCAATTTTTTTTAGCTACCAAGAGGTAAAAATTTTTTAGTGACGTTGGGTCCGTGTGATAACACCGCAGAAAGAGAAAAAACAAACAGCTTGTGCCACTTCTCCTACGTGCTGTCGTCGTCATTTTATAAATGGATTTCACATTGCTATTCAACCCAAGAATGGTGAAAACATTTCATCCCTCACACCACCTGGTTCTCTTTATTCTAACGACATGTATTGTATGAACCTTCTTATGGCAGCCAAAGTGAAGTGTTGGAAGCCAATCTAGACGTGTATCGTATCACCATACAAATCACTGTTTTATGATATGTCACGAACAAATACGATTGTTCTTCAGTCAGTTTTATGGTCTAGTGGTGGGATAGTTATCTAGCATCAACTTAACTAGCAGCAGTTATTGTTTTTTAATTTAATTATATAACTGAAGGTCAGACAATTATAACGCAAATAAGAAATTGCCTGGGCATCTCAAATTGTAGTCTGGATCGAGAATTAGACAAACTGTTTGAATGTAAAAATCAGACTAAATTAGACCCTTTTTTCACTTACCACAATTAGATAAGAGAAAACGTTCAACCACACTTTGACGAAGTAGCCTTTTTTTTTACCTTTGTGCTTGCAGTACTGATGACAGCAGGCCTGGGCAGTAATATAAACAATTCATGAAGGGGAGGAGGCCGGAGTTTGCTATTTATCACTCATGTAAATGGTGAATAAAAGACCCACCAAAGTTGAAACAGTGCACATGCATATTTCCTATTGCTACTGATAACAATTGCTGTTAGTTTGCAATGAGACTATTGTAACTAGCTAGACTAGGAAGGTTCTGTACGTGCCCCCCCCCAAGCTTGACTTGCTAGTTCATTGGCCAATAGTAGGAACTTTTGGGGCAGGGGGGGAAGTGGGAACACAGTCATGTTGAAATCTGCTTCATCTTCCATCTAATGGGATTTCAGTGGCAAACTTTGCATTGGTCAAATAGACTGGTGATGATATGTCTATTTTTAAAAGTTGATCATGGTGTTGTATTTATTCCACCTAGCTACCCTAACCTACTAACTTACCCACCTAGGTACCCTAACCCACTAATGTACCCACCTAGCTACCCTAACCCACTAACTTACCCACCTAGCTACCCTAACCCACTAACGTACCCACCTATCTACCCTAACCCACTAACTTACCCACCTAGCTACCCTAACCCACTAACTTACCCACCTATCTACCCTAACCCACTAACTTACCCACCTAGCTACCCTAACCCACTAACTTACCCACCTAGCTACCCTAACCCACTAACTTACCCACCTAGCTACCCTAACCCACTAACTTACCCACCTATCTACCCTAACCCACTAACTTACCCACCTAGCTACCCTAACCCACTAACTTACCCACCTAGCTACCCTAACCCACTAACTTACCCACCTAGCTACCTTAACCCACTAATGTACCCACCTAGCTACCCTAACCCACTAACATACCCACCTAGCTACCCTAACCCACTAACATACCCACCTAGCTACCCTTAACCCACTAACTTACTCACCTAGCTACCCTAATCCACTAACGTACCCACCTAGCTACCTTAACCCACTAACTTACCCACCTAGCTACCCTAACCCACTAACTTACTCACCTAGCTACCTTAACCCACTAACGTACCCACCTAGCTACCCTTAACCCACTAACGTACCCACCTAGCTACCCTAACCCACCACCTAAGCCCAGCACCACAGCTCTTATATGATAAATTATTACAAACACTTAGGGGTGCAAGATGTGCAAGGTATTGTAAGGCTTCCTTTCATTAACACTTAAATTCCTCCCTATTTATATTCTTCCAACCCAACATCAAATACTTACAGGTACGTCACAGTGCCATCCCCCCCCCCCCCCCCCTCCCCATCTATAAACAGTCATCCGTTCATCAATTCCAACCCAACGTCAAATGGGAGCAGCCACTTGCAGAACTCTTCAGAAACACCTCAAGGCATTAACCTACAGCAGTACATGCGCACAGTTCTACTTCGAAATATTTACTACATGAGTGGATGAGAAACAACATGCGAGTTCATTCCACTGAACATGCAATGCTGCCTTACCCAATAGTACAAGTGGATCACATGAGATAATCCGCGTAATAATTAAATATCCTTGATGGAACCTGCTTCCCATCAAGATTTAAAGTTATTTGGAGACGGAAAAAATACGTGAGATAATCCAGATAGAAATATTAGTTCAGTGATGGAACATACAAGATAACATGGACGCCACCACACAACACAACTAATGCAAATAGTCGCTGTGATGGTGCGCCATATAAGGATGTGGGTGTGGCTGTGGGGAGTCGGCCTGGTCAATCTGGTCGCACAGGCTGTTGTAGAGCTCCTTGACAAAGAGCAGGCAGCAGAGAAGGATGGGTCCAATGATGGCACCCTCCAGACCTGCAAAGTAGATGCCTCCAGCGACTGCCAGACCCGTCATGTAGGGGTGAGCTCTGCGTGTGTGTGTGTGTGTGTGTGTGTGTGTGTGTGTGTGTGTGTGTGTGTGTGTGTGTGTATTCAATCATAATATTGCTACAAGACTTCAAAAAGGTTTGCACAAAAATATTATATTTGCCGGCATTATCTGGCTTTTAATTAGCATTGCCTGCTCTTATTAAGTCATCATATTATACGGTGCTATATTTGAACACACTGTACACATGCAGGTAGTCTTAGTTATACAATAATTCTATTTTCTATCATGCACACACACACACACACACACACACACACACACACACACACACACACACACACACACACACACACACACATACACACTTGATGCCTTAAAAATCATTTTTCTATGTAAAAAAAAACATGCATATTTTTAATGTAACAGTTAAATGAATGTGCTATATGTCTGTTATGTAACAGACAGCTACAACGCACCCTTCAACCTCTTCATAGAGGATGTTATCCAACAGGAAGTAGGGCAACAGGAGGAGCCCCAGGAGACACAGAGAGAGGACCAGCTGCTTCTCCACCAGCCACAGCTCCAGGACAGCCGGTAGGGCAGCCCAGTAGGGACCAACAAATGGCACTGCTCCAACAATGGCTGCCAGCACTGCAAGTATATGTGTTGGAAAGGACGGAGGGGGGGGGGGGGTGGTGCACATAGAGCATGGGTAGGGAGGGGGTGAGGTGGGCATAGTAACATACATGGTGGTACATTACTGTGCATTGTATGTGTATCTGCTTCTACGTACAAGCTAGTACATGTATATGTGATGATGAACAATGGCTGTTGAGCAGATGCATGTATTGTGCAGCATGTTGGAGCCATGTGCTTGACCATACATGCAAACGGTTAATGCACGCACAAAAAAAAAAACGTATCACATTTGAACTAATGGATTCAAATTAACAGAAAAACAAAAGCTCTTTCATAAACATAAAATACATGTAAGCAAGCAGTTTAAAATATGCAGGGTGCAATGTAAGGTCTGTTACCTGCGGGCAACACGGATACAGGAAGATCAAATATGGCATGGACGACCCACGTGTACATTCCGTAGAAGAAAGCCCTCTGGAGGGACGCATGGAAAACACTCCTGCGTGTGAGTGGATGTGTGTGTGTGGAGTGTGGGTGTGTGTGTGGATGGGTGCGCATGTGTGTGCATGTGCGTGAGTGGATGTGTGTGTGTGTGCAGTATTATGCAGTGTGTGATGGGGAAGATGTGACTTGGCCCGCATACTACACAGGTGGAAGACCTTGCCCATAGAAGAACCACCCCATCATAGAGAACCATGACCCCTTCCCTCCTTCCCTCCCTCCACACACCTGATAGCTCTGGACAGGACTTCACCAAGGTCACCCCCACTGTAGGCAAGGGGGAGGAAGTCCATCACCCAGGAGGTTGGGAGGTAGCTCTCATCAGAGAGAGACAGTACGTAGTAAAGTGCTGTGAAAAATACAAACTGTGGAGAGGGTAGGGAGGGGTGAGTGTTGGGAGGGAAGGGAGGGTGAGTGTTGGGAGGGAAGGGAGGGGTGAGTGATGGGAGGGAAGGGAGGGGTGAGTGATGGGAGGGAGGGGAGGGGTGAGTGATGGGAGGGAGGGGAAAGGTGAGTGTTGGGAGAGAAGGGAGGGTGAATGGTGGGAGAGAAAGCAGCAAAATGTACAATAACCAATATGTACATGTATGTGGAGATATAAGAATGGCTAAAGATAGAGCCAAATATTCTCCCCCCCCTCCGCAAAATTTATAACAACTTCAAAATGAAGTACTTGCAAACAACAGTAGTAGGATTGCAGAGGTGATTATTAAAGAGGGGGACAGTAAAAAGCCATGCCACACAACGAAAAACAGTATGTCCAGCTAAGTTAGGGGATAATGCCCATACAGTGTATAGAATGCATTATGCAAGCAGACACACACAAACACATAAATACACACACACACACACACACACACACACACACACACACACACACACACACACACACACACACACACACAGCACCCACCACATTCAGAAGCGCTGATCCTCCACTGAGCAGGGCAGAGAGGAGGCTGGTGAGGAAGGAGGCCACAAGTGCTATGTTATTGGCTATCAGGGCCACGTTGTTGGATACCAGGGACCACACCTGGTTAGGGGGGGTGTGGTGGAGGGAGGGAGGTAAGAGATACTGAACACATGTACCGTGAACAGTTCCTTCTGAACTGTATGTGAGCTGGCTAACAACTCTTGATTTCTAAGCGGAAAATGTATTCACATGTGTACATGTTGTGTGGGGAAGAGTATACAAGGACATGTGCTTGTGCATGTGTGCACACATGTGGGGATGGGAGGAGCTTCTGGGGATGGGAGGAGCTTGTGGGGATGGGAGGAGTGTGTGGGGATGGGAGGAGCTTGTGGGGATGGGAGGAGCTTGTGGGGATGGGAGGAGCATGTGGGGATGGGAGGAGCTTGTGGGGATGGGAGGAGCTTGTGGGGATGGGAGGAACTTAGTGTTCACACAGTTCAAGTTATATGCACACATCTATTAACTACTAGAACTGGAGCACACACACACACTCACACACTCACTGCCAGCACTGTCTCCCAGTTGCTCCTGATGATAGTCTGGAGCTCGCTCCACAACAGCAGCTGGTTGTCATACAACACTTTCTTATCATACACTTCATGCCTGTTGCCAGGGGGACTGGTATCCTGACCACAACAAACGAGGAGGATAAGTGGTTAACTTGGCAGCCGAGAGAGATCATAATGCCTTAGGGTTAAATTACAGCACATGTTTGCTGCAGTTATGGATCAGTAATACTTTTAATAACGATGTCATGTGTACTTGTATTGCTCCCCTGAGTCACCCCCCCCCCCCCCCCCCCAGGGGGCCACTCCTCCTAATAACAATTACCTGGAGGACATAGGAGTGGTAAAACTTGTCGTATAAGTTGAGAAGACCTTCACCCAACAAGCTGGTATTGCCTATGTGCTCATTGACCAATGACTGGATCTGTGGTGGTGGTAATGGTCATGTGCAGTGGTGGTGATGGTCATCTATGGTGGTGGTGGTGATGTGCGATGGTGGTGGTCATCTGTGGTGGTGGTGGTGATGTGCGGTGGTGGTGGTGATGGTCATCTGTGGTGTTGGTGATGGTCATGTGTGGTGGTCATGGTCATGTGTGGTGGTGGTGGTGAGAGAATACACATGGAAAACCCCGAGGGGTGTGGAGTACAAAGTTACAGAGAGAGAGAGAGAGAGAGAGAGAGAGAGAGAGAGAGAGAGAGAGAGAGAGAGAGAGAGAGAGAGAGAGAGAGAGAGAGAGAGAGAGAAATCACTTGGTGTTTGGTGAGGGGGAATGGGGGGGTGAGTGAGAGAGGGGAGACACAGAGACAGAAATGTTCAGAGAGACACACTGGAAACCATAACCATTCTGATCTCCATGGTAACAACATGAGCAATGTATTATCAGAGACGTGGAGATTCACCTTGGAAGCCAGCCACGTTCTGCCATACTCGTAACTTTCAGCAAAGAAAGGGTTGAGTGATGAGTTGAAGGTATCACTGGTGGTGGTGCTGGACCATCTGATTACAAGAGACCTCTGGTCAAAATCAAAAACAAATGTAGACAGTAATACAACACAAAGAGTGAAGTACATGTGTGTACGCACGTGGGTATGTGTGTGTGTGTGTGTGTGTGTGTGTGTGTGTGTGTGTGTTTTCGAATGTGTGTACACGTGACCGTACACATGTGTGTGCATAATGTACACATGTAGATACAGTATTACATACAGTATATTTAATAACATAATAAGTGCTCCCCCACACCTTGTATTCTTCAGATTAAACAATGTTTACATTACTGAGGAATATTGGTACAGATACAATTTGATCTCAACCGATATAATGGCACTCATTGGCCATCTATAGGCCATCTATAGGCATCTATAGGCCTCTATAGGCCATCTGAAGGCCATCTATAGGCCACCTGAAGGCCATCTGAAGGTCATCTGAAGGCCATCTATAGGCCACCTGAAGGCCATCTGAAGGCCATCTATAGGCCACCTGAAGGCCATTTATAGGCCATCTAAAGGTCATCTGAAGGCCATCTTACAGGCCTATAGAAAGACTTGCCTAAGACTTGTCCAAGGATGCCAGGATTATAGCAGCCAAACTCTTGCCCTGGATAGTCTTAGACAACCTTGCGTAGTCTTGGGCAAGTCTTGTGCAATAACATTTCTGCTGGGCCATCTTTATTGCGTCTTTAGGCCATCTTTTATTTTAAGGCCATCTTTTATCCATCTTTTATTAAGGCCATCTATATTCATCTTTCATTATTTTATTAAGTCCATCTTTTATTAAGGCCATCTTTTAGAGCTACACCAGGAATACACATGCAACTCAGACTTGGTCAAGGAAGAACGTTATTTGTACATTACATCAGAGACTTTGCCATGACATTGTCCAATGTTGTGGGCAGTAGTTAACACAAGTGGTTTGCCCTCTAAACAGCTTGTGTAAACTAGTATCATGGAAAAAATCATACTAGCTTGTAGCCTGAGAGCATCTTAGAGGACCGTATCATTTTGACAGTTATTAGATGAGCAGTAAAAAAATTAAACTTTATAATTGGTTTGTTGAAAACTGTAGTGCTTAAAAATCACCAAATTAGGGGGATAAATATGAAATAATATCTTGTTTCGTTTGGTGCATTCGTTTCAAAACGGAGCAGTAGGCTTTGTGCCAAAGCTTATACTAACCATCATTTTAGAGTGAACTAATTGGGTTAATCATGCTGGGCATTCCAGAACAGCTAGTTTATCGTGAATACACGTTCTTCATTACTTAATTGTCTTTTTGGTGCATCGATAACGTTACTATCTTTATCCACAAATTTACAGTAATTTTTACAAAGTAATGCATCCCTGGACGCCATATTCATACCTTGAAATTGAAATGTTATTAATAGATAGATTTTCGGTTTTCGGCTATTTACTTATTTAGAAAACAAGGACAAGATATTTTCCTACACGTACGCTCTTCTTGGTGCCTAGCTCCTATCGTAAATAATATGCTCAACACTCGATCATAAGGTCTGTTGTCCTGAATGTACAGGAAAAAGAGTTTTTGCCGTTTGCATTTCAAGGTGCTCGTAAAACAAGCCGTGCTAGTGTTTCTGCGCGTTATTCAAATGCTATCAAGGTGGCATATCTTAAACAATAAGGTGGATTCTCTCCGAATTATATACGGTACTTGAACAATTGTTGATGACGTATTTTAATAATTCAGACCCCAAAAAACATGGCAGACTCAAACTGCGCATGCGTGCGCGAATTAAAAGATGGAGGATGCAAAAATTCAAGGCACTGCGCTTGGTTAAATACGTTACTTATCCAAATGATATCAAGGTGGCATATCTTAAACAATAAGGTGGATCTTACCAAATTTTTTTCCAAAAAAACATTGTTATGGGTACAACTACCTTAAATGGCAGTTATCCCTAGAAACCCACAAATAGAATAAAAAATAGAATAAAAATTTCAACATCAAATATCTTGAAAAACTAGATTCTTTGAGATGTCTAATACACAAGTACTGCATACAGCATCATACTACAGATAGAATCCTAAACACAAATGTTTAGAACGCAAGCTGTAGTGGAGCTATGGCATTGCGATTACGGGCATACTTAAATAGTAAAATTTATAGCTTTATTCTACGTAATAGAATAAAATTTAAGGCGGGACGCGAGTATAATTCAACGCGCTTTTGAAGTACAAGTGCTTCACTGACATGAAATTACATAGATATATAGCTGATCAGCATTGCCAGGAGTAATAATCATACAGTACATAAGAAGAATCAGTAACAACATACACTTGAGGTGTGCGAAGGTTCAGTGTACACACTAAACGAGTGGCCGACGAATCAGTTTAGGTTTGGGATGCCCTGTGAGTGGCTTGTAAATGAATCTGATACTGATAGAGTGGTTGCTGCAGGAATGTATCCTCCATCGCTTCTCTGGCATTAGTACTAGGCGGTGTGAATAGTTGGCAGCACAGTGAATGTATACCTCATAACATGACAACTCTGCTTTCTCTCTCTGGGAATTCTCCTTCCATCCCACTTCAACTAGGTTACCTGTCTTGGTCCACCGCTTTTGCTTGCAGAGGAATTCATTACATTCACTGCTGCACCAACTTGGACGATAACCAAATCTGCTGTGGGCATTGGGGAGCTGTCACAGCAAAGAGGACATATCACTGCTTGGTTGGGGGCTGGCTTGAACTTTGCTTTTCCATCAGTGATGGGATTAGTCTTCATACGAATCTGGGTGGATGTCATCTCCATTCCAACGCGACCAGCCATCTCATATGTGCCATTCCTGGTGTATGCTCGATCCACATGCATCGATCGCTTTATGTCACTATCATCAACGATATCCCTGCTAACAAGAGACTTACTGACTGCCCCACTTGTTGTATGACTCCTCCTAGAAATGCCCCTGTAATGACCCAAGACAGAGTGTGCATCACAGGCCCAAGGGCTTTCTCAGGATTATATACACGGGCAAATCCACTCTCTTTGCAGGTGTTGCTATAGGCTTCCTCTCGTGGTGACCATCAATGCACAGTATTGTCTCATCAGGAATGAAGAGCAGCTTCCGGCATGCTTGACGAACCTGTGCAAGCAGGGAGGCGATTTCACGATCCAATGCCATTGGTCGCATCCAGGTATCATCTCCACTACTACGGCATCCAGCATCTGTCACTTTCTGCTTTTGTGATAAGGCCTTTAGAAACACCTGGTAGCGAACATGAGGCATGCACATCTCAGCTGCAGGATAAAGTTTTCGGGCCATTGGGTGGTAGAACATTTCTGGGCTGCATCTATAGACATTGAGGAACAGTTCAACCTTCAGAAATTGGAAAACCTCTATGATGTTTATCTGCTCTCCTGGCAAAGCACCATTCACTCGTGTAAGAAGCTCCCTTAGTAGCTGGTGGTTAAACCATACCTGCGAGAGCCGACTGATGGTAATGTCACAGGGATCAGTATTTTGCCGTACACATGCGCCTTTCTTAAGGTTGGAGACAATCCTTGGAACTACAATTCGTGCCGATTTCAAAAGCTCATCATCCATGTTATTGAGATGCACTTTGTATGGCACCTCTGTAGAGCATCCTCTTCGTCGTAGTCTTCATACAGCTGCTGCTCATGCTGATCATCTGGCTCTTCAAAAAATCGGTCATACGGACCATCATTGTTGTCAACGAAACCTTCCAAAGCGTCCTCCTCTTGCATACTACACGTAACTTTTATTCTATTCGTAGAATAAAACGGTTTAATGAAATTTGACCTAAAACCCCATTTTATTCTATTTAATAGAATAAAACTTCCCAGGGTTAAGTAAGCATTTAGTAATGCCTTTCACATTTAACCCCGTATCTCAGAAACCCTCAGAGTCCCCATCATGAAAATTGCTGATTCTGGTTGTTTTTGGATAGAGCATAATGTTCATATAGATTTGTTGGCAGGAGCTTAAGAAATTTCTTGCCGGGGTCAAATGAAAGTTCCACATACAATAAACTATGTGTAGATTATACATGTTGGTTATAACAATATAATTACATCTAACCACCACCCAGGTGCACGGCATCAAACGGTGTTGCATAATAGCTCACACCACAAAGGAATAGCCCTTCTGTAAGCAAAATCACCCCCCCCCCCCCCCCCCCCTTGTTTACATAAGCATTGCTAAACATGGTAAGAATTAAATTTGCCACAGTTTAGTAACATAGACCCCAAAATTAATGTGTGCACATCTTAACATGATATCATCAAAGTAGTAGAGAGTGATGAACAACATCGGACAATGCCTACTACTGTGATCGACTTTACCCATTAACAACCCCCCCCCCATAAACGGGAGAACTCACTGGTTCAGATGGGGATGATTGGCGACAGTGCTGTTCCAAATGGACAGCACCACCGAGCCAAAATGTCTCATCTCCAGCTGCATCTGGAATCCCAATAGGAGCACACCGCACACCACGGCGAGGACCAGCCCAGCGATGATGTTGACTGACACCAAGCTCCCCAGCGATGCCTTGACGACGTAGGCACAGAGCCGGTCGAGCGAGACAAACAGGTTCGCCAAGGACGACAGTGGGAGGGGCACCACCACGTCCACCCACGTGCCAACGACCGAAGCAAGGCTCGAGACGCAGGCTACGGTCCTGGGCAGCATCAGACCTGAACAGAGGTACTTCAGCACCAACCAGGCGCACGAGGGGACAAGGGCGTACAAGAGGAAGGGGTGGAGCCAGAGCACCACCACCGTGCAGACGCTCAGGAGGACGACAAAGATGAAGTTGCCGTGGTGATGTTTTTTTCCAATCGGCGACGCCTTCCGGTGCACCCTACCACCAAAGTCAACGGTGTCAGTGTGGCCATGTGATTCAACGCGACCCCTCTCTTCTTCCTCTTCTCCTCCAAGGTGTGTACTTGTCGGTGGGACTCCGCCGATGGTATCGTTGTTGTCGGGTACTGAGTCGACAGCCGCTGCCTGCTGGAGGTGATGGTGGTGGTGTGCTTGATGGTGGAGCTGGTGGCCTGCAGGAAACAAGCGACGTCCTTCCTCCTCGCTTGGTAGTAGGTTCAAGTCACAGCCGATAGCCGCGACGTTTTCGGTACTATCCGATGTCTGCAGCCCAGTTCTCTCTACGACCTCGTTTGTCCCTCCTCCTCCCCCTTCCCTTTCCTCTACCCCGCCTTCCCCTGTGTCCTTTGAACCAGGGTGAACGACAACGTGAGGTTCAGGTCGCCCCTGCTGTCCACGAACTGTGTCGCCGCTTCTCCCCACGTCCCCGCCGGCCGCTCGTAAAGCGTTGCCCTCTTCCAGGGAGTGGGATGGGGAGGAGGAAGTCGTGTCCTCCTCCTCCTCATCCCCTACCTCCCCGAAGACGTGGTAGTACAGAGCAGAGGAGCAGGCCAACAACATCGTCGCGGCAACGATCGGGATGATCACGGGTCCGAGGAGGTAGGATCCGACGTTGATGCCCAGGCACACCCACAGGGATAGGAAGAAGACCCGCCATACGAAGCGACGTCGTCTGACTGTGAGCAGTAGAACAATGAGTCCTGCCACTAGAGTGTACAGCTAGAGGGTTAACCGAGAAAAAGGGGGGGAGGAGGTGTAGGAAATATAAAATCGAATATAGATGACACATGTATATACAGTTGTGTGCATGCATGCGTGCATGTGTGTGCACAAAGTGGGGGGTCCATATGTATTGCGCAACGTAATATCAACCACTTCCAAGTATCTAGAATTAAAAACCTCAACAGCAATCATGATGCAACACTGTGTGGACCAGTGGCTATGTAGCCATGATGGAACATGTGTGGACCAGTGGCTATGTAGCCATGATGCAACATGTGTGGACCAGTGGCTATGTAGCCATGATGCAACATGTGTGGACCAGTGGCTATGTAGCCATGATGGAACATGTGTGGACCAGTGGCTATGTAGCCATGATGGAACATGTGTGGACCAGTGACTATGTAGCCATGATGCAACATGTGTGGACCAGTGGCTACGTAGCCATGATGCAACATGTGTGGACCGGTGGCTATGTAGCCATGATGCAACATGTGTGGACCAGTGGCTATGTAGCCATGATGCAACATGTGTGGACCAGTGGCTATGTAGCCATGATGCAACATGTGTGGACCAGTGGCTATGTAGCCATGATGCAACATGTGTGGACCAGTGGCTATGTAGCCATGATGCAACGTGTGTGGACCAGTGGCTATGTAGCCATGATGCAACATGTGTGGACCAGTGGCTATGTAGCCATGATGCAACATGTGTGGACCAGTGGCTATGTAGCCATGATGCAACATGTGTGGACCAGTGGCTATGTAGCCATGATGCAACATGTGTGGACCAGTGGCTATGTAGCCATGATGCAACATGTGTGGACCAGTGGCTATGTAGCCATGATGCAACATGTGTGGACCAGTGGCTATGTAGCCATGATGGAACATGTGTGGACCAGTGGCTATGTAGCCATGATGGAACATGTGTGGACCAGTGGCTATGTAGCCATGATGCAACGTGTGTGGACCAGTGGCTATGTAGCCATGATGCAACATGTGTGGACCAGTGGCTATGTAGCCATGATGCAACATGTGTGGACCAGTGACTATGTAGCCATGATGGAACCTGTGTGGACCAGTGGCTAATATATGTAGCCATGATGGAACATGTGTGGACCAGTGGCTATGTAGCCATGATGCAACATGTGTGGACCAGTGGCTATGTAGCCATGATGCAACATGTGTGGACCAGTGGCTAATATATGTAGCCATGATGGAACATGTGTGGACCAGTGGCTATGTAGCCATGATGCAACATGTGTGGACCAGTGGCTATGTAGCCATGATGCAACGTGTGTGGACCAGTGGCTATGTAGCCATGATGCAACATGTGTGGACCAGTGGCTATGTAGCCATGATGGAACATGTGTGGACCAGTGGCTATGTAGCCATGATGCAACATGTGTGGACCAGTGACTATGTAGCCATGATGGAACCTGTGTGGACCAGTGGCTATGTAGCCATGATGCAACATGTGTGGACCAGTGGCTATGTAGCCATGATGCAACATGTGTGGACCAGTGGCTACGTAGCCATGATGCAACATGTGTGGACCAGTGACTATGTAGCCATGATGCAACATGTGTGGACCAGTGGCTAATATATGTAGCCATGATGGAACATGTGTGGACCAGTGGCTATGTAGCCATGATGCAACATGTGTGGACCAGTGGCTATGTAGCCATGATGCAACGTGTGTGGACCAGTGGCTATGTAGCCATGATGCAACATGTGTGGACCAGTGGCTAATATATGTAGCCATGATGGAACATGTGTGGACCAGTGGCTATGTAGCCATGATGCAACATGTGTGGACCAGTGGCTACGTAGCCATGATGCAACGTGTGTGGACCAGTGGCTATGTAGCCATGATGCAACATGTGTGGACCAGTGGCTATGTAGCCATGATGCAACATGTGTGGACCAGTGACTATGTAGCCATGATGGAACATGTGTGGACCAGTGGCTAATATATGTAGCCATGATGGAACATGTGTGGACCAGTGGCTATGTAGCCATGATGCAACATGTGTGGACCAGTGGCTATGTAGCCATGATGCAACGTGTGTGGACCAGTGGCTATGTAGCCATGATGCAACATGTGTGGACCAGTGGCTATGTAGCCATGATGGAACATGTGTGGACCAGTGGCTATGTAGCCATGATGCAACATGTGTGGACCAGTGGCTATGTAGCCATGATGGAACATGTGTGGACCAGTGGCTATGTAGCCATGATGGAACATGTGTGGACCAGTGGCTATGTAGCCATGATGCAACGTGTGTGGACCAGTGGCTATGTAGCCATGATGCAACATGTGTGGACCAGTGGCTATGTAGCCATGATGCAACATGTGTGGACCAGTGGCTATGTAGCCATGATGTAACATGTGTGGACCAGTGGCTATGTAGCCATGATGCAACATGTGTGGACCAGTGGCTATATAGCCATGATGGAACACTGTGTATGCACTGGACAGATACCAACACAGAGACGACTGCTTGTATAGTGAGAGCACAAAAGCCATTCAAACCATGCGGGTGGTCAGTTCACATGTTCTATGGTTGTGATCAGTAAGTAAACCACAGTAGTAGCCTTGCTAAACTTCAAATTGCAGCCTTAAAAATATACATGTATATGGGACAGTAGTGTCCCACCATTGCGATACTTTTTCTAATTTTCCAGGACAAGCAAGAGAAAAGTAACGCTCGCTACAAAATGAAGGGCTAATTATAAATCCAGTGCTTCATAGCTCTGTGATGGGTGGTCCAATGTTTGATGTGTTCTTTGACGTTCACAGAAAATCAACGCATTTTGAAAACTTGAAAAACTACTCACAAGGATGATTTTGTTGTCATACAATGAGTGTTCAGTGTTCTGTGTACATATTTGAGGGAAATAACTTATATACCAAATTTGATAAAACTGGGGTGAATCAGTGTGGATGTGTGTGTGTGTGTGTGTGTGTGTGTGTGTGTGTGTGTGTGTGTGTGTGTGTGTGTGTGACAGAGGAAATTGGTGTGGGTTGTGTGTGACAGAGGAAATTGGTGTGGGTTGCGTGTGTAAGGAAACTGGTGTGTGCGTGTTGTTGTTGCTAATCGGATTTGAGCTAAATCAACTGGTGCGAGTGCGTGCAATATTATATGCTACATACAACCATTGTTATTATAACAATACGAAAACGGCGTGTCAGCGCGTGGTTTCTACAGGGGAGGGTGGGTATAACTACCTTTCCAACAAACGGCAGTGCGATTACCGTTTTGCCGTCGCACGTACACCGTTAAATGGCACCACCCCATGCATGTGTGTGTGCGTGCGCGTGTGTTGTGTGTGTGCGCGCGCGTGTGTGCGTGTGTGTGCGCGTGGGATAACACACCTGCAGCCACCTCGTCTGCGCAAGCATCGCGTCCATCTGCGTCATGGCACCGTACGCCACTTCCAGCCCGTCGTAGGCGGAGGCGCTGATGGCCACGAGGACCCACAGACCCCCCAAACCGAGGACGGAGCCCGCCAGTGCGCGCCAGTGGGTTAGCGCCAGGTCCTTGAGAGACGTGGACGCCCAGTTGAAGAGGTAAAGCGGGGACAGGAGGAGTCCGAAGGTGAGGGGTACGTTACTGTCTTCGAGGTTCAGTAGCCAGGCATTGAGTTGGGTGGTACAGCGGTGCTTGAACGGGTGGAGAAAGGTTCCAGTCAGTATGGCCCACAGCAGGGCATGGAGAAAGGGCTGGAGTACGTAATACACGGCAGCTGCTATACAAGCGCCGACTAACAGGAATAATATAGCAAGGGCGTTAAACAAAGCTTGCATTCTAGCATCGTCGAGTTTTGCATCTCTCTTCGACGGAAAAATACTTAGAAGTACTGAAGTGATGTCTGGCACGATTCTATTAAGCCGCTTTCGGCTCTCCGCAGTGGTCTCTGTACTGTTGTATCGTTTCATCCTCGGTTCCGTGAATAGAACCCAACCCCCCTTTTCTTTTCCCACCGCTTTGGGTTCCCACGTGCACTCACGTGCTACTCGCGTGGTGCATAGATTACGGACCCACCATTTTTGCTCCACATTTTTTTGGCGCTCTTCGTATACCGTTCCTCTGACGAACGCCCATCTTTGTGCAGAACAGCCGAACATGTCCGCGACTGACGGTCACGATATCTCCGATATACATACGAGTACTGTGGGAGAATCTCTTTCAGATCCGGGAGCGCACGGTATTGATGCCTCCGAGGCGGGACATTCTGTCGGCGTGGAGCACCATCCGAATATTCCCGCCGTGGGTGCCAGCGTGTCCATCTCGGACCCTTCCGCAGCCGTGTCCATCAACGAGCGCTCTTCGACAGCTCTCCTGAATCTCGCCTCCAGCTGCAGCCTCACCGAGATACTGAACGTACAACAGCAGGCGTTGGAGCAGTTCCAATGCCAACTACAACTCGCGCAGCAGAACGAAGCCATCAACCAGCGGCTGGACGCCATTGAGCGGACGCTAAACAACTTGATACACCAGAAGGCACAGGAGGAGGCTGTGAGGTCCGTTGGGGGTCAGTCGGTCACCCCTATCCGGCCCTCACAGCAGCTCGACGCGTCCGTAAGTGGGAGTTCAAACGAAAGCAAAAAGAAGAAGCTTCCGAGGGAGCTGTGCGTAAGTTTTAAAGTTTTAAAACAAATTTTTTTTTTTGGGAGAGAGCTAAGTGGTGCCCTTTCGTGTGTGTGTGTGTGTGTGTGTGTGTGTGTATGTATGTATGTATGTGTGTGTGTGTGTGTGTGTGAGTGTGCGTGCGTGCGTGTGTGTGTGTGTGTGCGTGTGTGTGTGTGTGCGTGCGTGTGTGCGTGTGTGTGTGCGTGTGTGTGTGCGTGCGTGCGCGTGTCTGTGTGAAGTGATAGACTTTGTGATTTTTATCTTGAACGCATATCACGACAGAGTGTTTATTTGCAGCTGTGCTCTTTTGTTGCCATGTGATCATGGTTGCACGTTGAGCATATGTCCATCCACCACCACAGGCAAAAGTTCGGTCGACCTACAATGCACTTAATTTGGAATTCAAAATTGATGAAAGGTGAGAGGTGGTGGAGTTCAGTACAAGGGGTTTAGGAGTCGGTAGGTGGTAGGAACTTGGGGTGGATAGAGGGGTGGGCTTAGTGGATAGAGAGGGTAGGGCTTATAGTTGATGGAGGGTTGTGGTGGGGAAACTCTTTATGCAACTCCACAACTTCTTTCTTCTGCACTGGAAATTTGTATGATTTCTTTGTACTGGAACCTATGTACCTTCTTTCTGGAAATTGGTCAGCCCATTGTGGAGTTATAATCGCTTGAAGTGTTAGTTATGCATGGTTGTCAGTCACATGTGTCAATATTTAGTGCTCATATCTATTATGTTGCATTTGCACCAATGATCCTGTTGCATAAGATTGTTATCTGTGCGGAGATTAAGCATCCATTTCGAGCTTCCAGGTTCAGTAGAAGGGATTAATAATCTTTTGCCTTTGCAAGCAAACTGCCATCTCAAGAGGTGATGTGAACCCAGTACGCATTAAATTTTGGTAGGCCATTTGGCAGACCAATATCAGATTAGGGTGGACAGTAGAAAAATTCGTTCAGACATGCATTTATGTTTGGGTAGAACATGAACGTTTGAATCAGATCTAGACACTGAAAAATTCGTCCATACAGTGCTGGTCCTAGATAGAGACATAAACCCTTCACCACAATAATGTGAGTACTCTGTAAATGACTATGTAAACTTGTTAGTTTTGTGCCACTAAGAAATGAAATTGAGGTGGCACAAAACTAACTTGTTTACATAGTTGTTTACTTACTGTGGAACACATTCAAGTTGCGTGTTCCTAGACATCTTTGGATGCTTTTCCCATCTTTGCCGTTTTGCCCACAGATCTTAACTGTTGTCACAATCCACTGTGGTTACATGTATCAATCCTTATCATAACTGATTACATGTCATACTCTAAAATATAACAGCTACTAAATTTTACACCTGTACCGTTACATGTAATATTGAATTTGTCAGTTTCAACTATAAAACTTCACATACATTTCTCTCTGTATGTGGGTGCACAGGTTGGGTGGGTGGGAGATCTCCTTTCAGTCCGTTGTAGCCCACAAAATGTGGAGATGCAAACTAATGCAATGCACATCAGGTGCGCTAACATGTTGCCTTGTTAGTGGTGATACTATGGGTATGTGCAAGACAGATATTGAATCTTTGCCTTCTGCTGTGATTCAGGAATTCAAGTAGTTAGTAATGTTTAATTTTGTGTGTCCCCTTTTATGCATTCTTTACCTTGTTTTCCTCTCCCCTTCCACATCTTCCCCTTCTTATCCCTTCCCCCTCCTCCCCCTCATTCCTAACCTCTCCCTTCCCCTTCCCCCTTCTTATCCCTTTCCCCTCTTCCTCCTACCCTTTCCTTTTCCTTCCATTCCCCCCATTCCTAACCCCCCCCCCCCCCCCTTTCCCTTTTTTAAAAATACCTCTTCCCTAGATTTCTCAGTCCCAACAACCAGAGAGTCACAGACGCCCTCATAGACCAGGTATACAGTGATGCTGGAGGTCTGTACACCATCAAAGACATCAAGAGAGCGGTTCACCGTTACTACGAGTCCCGTCGTCGCCTTGGCATCGAGGAGCTGCCTGACAGGCAAGAGAAGGCGGCCGAGCAGCGCAAGAAGCGCAAGTACCGCGCGCGGCAGCAGAGGTCGTACGACCGCAGGAGAAAGTTTGTGAGGGACGCCGAGATGCGTTATTGGGAGCACATCAGTCCTGCGTGTATGACAGAGGAGAGCGACTCTGAGCAAGGGGAGAGGATCGTGACGCATCAGCTGATGTGGAGGTCCGAATGTGAGTGTCACCCCCTCCTCCTCCTCCCCATCCCCTCGTGTGTGTATGTGTGGGACAGTTTCCGGCAAAAATTGCAATTACATATATGGATAAAGTGGCCTTGGGTTATCGCTATATTCTTCCTAACACTCTGTGCAATTGAATCGATTTTAGATGTAATCAAGCTACATCATTTCTGTACTTAAATATGTATTTCTGTCACTTAAGTCTCCTCCCTGGGGTACGTAATCTCTAGAAGTTCAACAAATAATTTGTTGCATACACAGGAACAGTGGAAAGCACTACTGACATTCATTGCATTTTTGGGGTACCACAATTGGAGTGTTAATGTCAATGAGGCAGCAATGTGCTGGTGTAAGTGTTAAACTGCTTGGTCACGTTCAATTGCGCAACTTTTTCAACAAAAAAAAGGTCACGTTAGCCTACTTCCTCTGTTTTGGTTTTCTTTCTTACCACTGACAGATGGCTGACTTAACTCTAACTTTGCAATACATGTACACACAACCGACATACGCACGTGTGCATGTGTACAGATAAACACAAAGGGGGGGGAATTGGTACGTCAATTTGTGCACGAAACAGTGGGATAGGCGGTATAGATTTGCACACAACCTGCCAAATTAGACTAGCACTGTGCTTGCACGTATATAAGCATCACGTATTTTAAACTTCACTCCATCGGTATATATTATACTGTATACAATCATCTACACTTAGATGATACGCGTCTACGCGTAGACGGCGATTTAGTAGACCAGTGCAAACGCTACAGATTTGGAGTTATTTAACATTGAAGAGTAAAGCCATGTCTAGTCAAAAACAAAAAAAGTATGACCTTCCCTAATCTAGTTCAAACTTTACCTAACTACTGACCTCATATACCTGTACATATAGTTCAATTATTTCGTCCGCAACTTTTCAATTACGCGGATTTCAAGTTTCGATGTTTTGTAATAACAATACTTATTCACGGGGGCGTTCCCATCCATAACTCCCGTTGCAGTTTTGCAGTTGTACGTAGACCCCCCCCCCCTCCCCGCACATGTGGACCACAATTAGACCACATGCGCGTATATAAGTTGAGCGCTTGACGGTTAATGCGGTGCTAGAATAAGGTAAATATCTTTTATTCAAGATTTCCAAAACTAATATTTGTAGAATAAAATGATATTGCATAGCAAGCATCTACAATTGTTGTTGAACAGCGCGCAGTACAATACCAGAGTGGCAATCTTGATTTTAAAGAGTTATTAACCAAAATAGTAAGTAAACACCTATGCTATTTGAACAAGTAAATAAAAACTTTCTCTAACAAGAAAGTTGTTGGTATATAGGATTGACCAATGCTGGTGTAAAAAGCACGGAAACAAGAGTGACAGAAATTTGACTGGAAAATTGAAATAGGCCTATATTTAGCCCATTACTCAGACATGCACTGTTATAATGTGAGTGTGCTAAATATAGGCCTATTTCAATTTTCCAGTCAAATTTCTGTCACTCTTGTTTCCGTGCTTTTTACACCACCATTGGTCAATCCTATATACCAACAACTTTCTTGTTAGAGAAAGTTTTTATTTACTTGTTTCATTAGTTTTTGTAGTAGTGCTGCTTCTGCTGGTGGTGGGGGTAGGGGGCAGTGCAGCTAGTGGTGGTGGTGGGAGTAGTGCTGGTGGGGGGTGCTGCTTCTGCTGGTGGTGGGGGAGCAGTGCTGCTTCTGGTGGTGGGGTAGGGGGCACTGCAGCTAGTGGTGGTGGTGGGAGTAGTGCTGCTTCTGCTGGTGGGGGTGCTGCTTCTGCTGGTGGTGAGGGTAGGGGGCAGTGCAGCTAGTGCTGGTGGTGGAACTCCTGCTGGTGGGGGGTGCTGCTTCTGCTGTGGTGGGGGTAGGGAGCAGTGCAGCTAGTGCTGGTGGCGGGAGCAGTGCTGCTTCTGCTGGTGGGGGGCAGTGTTGCTTCTGCTGGTGGTGGGGGTAGGGGGCAGTGCAGCTAGTGGTGGTAGCGGCGGGTGCAGTGCTTCTGCTGGTGGTGGGGGCAGTGCAGCTAGTGGTGGTAGCGGCGGGGGCAGTGTTGCTGCTGGCGGTGGGGGACAGATCTTGTAACAACCTTTTGAGCTAGCAATTACAAAAGGCATCATTTAGAAACTCACTATCCCTAAGAATAGCTTTTTCAAGACCACCATTATAGTCCATTAGTGCATGAGATTTGGGTTCATATAAGGAGTAGCTATATGGGAAAAGGATATGGTTGCAGTAATTTTCATTTCACCTACTCAGCCCTTGCAATTAAATTCATACAGTTGCAGGCAAGCCTGTCACCTCAATATTCAAAAGACAGATCACAAGGAGAAAGGACCACTGTACACACAGTTGGGTCACCATGCATGCTTTACATGTGAAGTGGTACAAGATCCCTTACATACATACATGCGTGCTGTTTGCATGCACATCTTCCCATAGCTTTTTAATGCTAGTACAATACAACATGCCCATAGCATACCTTTGGGTGGTAGTGGTAGTTCTGTGACCTCTGCGGTACCGCCATCTCTCGGCAGCACGCTTAGCCAATCGGACAGTGGGGTCCTTTCAGATGCCGTAATGGCAGTTGAATTGTCCTCGTATTTCTGCCTTTTAGTAGCGCGGTTCTCATCGTGGTTTTCTGCCTCTCAGCAGATCAATTCCTGCGTTGTAGCTGTCGAGTACAGAGGCCTTTATTTTAGGGTCGGCCTTGTGTACAGAGGCCTCTTCTTTTCGGGATCGGCCTTGTAGCTGTCACGTACAGATGCCTTCTTCTTTTCGGGACTCTTGATAGCGCACTCGGGCTACATGTATAGATTTGTTCTCGTCTTGCTCCTTTAGGTGTTTCGCTCGTTGGTTGGATCGATTAAACATTATTAATAAAAATAAATTTTATAAAACGTTAATAACTTGCTAGATACCAATTCCTATATAGAACATACTACCGCATAAGGGTTTTTTTCGCTGTAGTTTCTTTCTAGATGTGATATGCGTTGATAGGATAACGTGCCGGTAAATTTTGAAGTGATTGGTACTATTGCCGTTCTTGAAAACCGTTCGTAACTCGAGTTATGCCTTCCTAAGAAGAATAAGAAGACGACGACCAAGAATTATTTTAGGACTGGGCACGAGAAACAGGAAATTGTTAGTTTCTCTTTAACCACACCGTTTTATGACACGGAACCAACGTAGAACTGTAGATCGTTGTGCTCTCATTCCATCGCGATAAAGAGATAAGCGATCCGTTTCTCCGTTGTTCCTCTAGACGCGAGTTACGTTTTTTTTAATGACTTCATCAACCCACAATCAATCCTATATTGAACCTGCTGCCGCAGGTTCAGATAGCCCTGCTCCACATAATATATTCATCGCCATGTGGTTGCACAACATACACACAGTGCGGTTACGTAAGCCACAAGGCGATGAATGTGTTATGTGGAGAAATGCTATTCACATAGCATAGGTCAATTTGGTGTTTACTTACTATTTTGGTTAATAACTCTTTAAAATCAAGATTGCCACTCTGGTATTGTGCTGTGCGCTGTTTAACAACTATCGTAGATGCTTGCTATGCAATATCACTTTATTCTACAAATATACTTTTGGCAATCTTGAATTACCTTGTTCGAGCTGTAACTACGGTATGAACCGTCAAGCTCTCGACTTGTATACGTGCATGTGGTCCAATTGTGGTCCACATGTGCGGGGGGGGGGGGAGGTCTACGTACAACTGCAAAACTGCAATGGCTACGGGAGTTATGGATGGGAACGCCCCCGTGAATAAGTATTGTTATTACAAAACATCGAAACATTAAATCCGCGTAATTCAAAAGTTGTTTGGCCTGGGGACGAAATAATTGCACTATATGTATGGGTATATGAGGTCAGAAGGTCATACTTTTTTTTTGTTTGACTAGACATGGCTTTACTCTGAAGCGAAACGGAACAAGTCGTCACTCCTCCTGCTATCGTACCGCGACACGAGTGTATTTTTATTCCCACCACTGATATGGATATCGAACTTATCATCGCACCCTGGGGGGCTGGGGTGTACTGATGACAAGTACGGTTAGGGTTAATTACAATCCAATCAGCGCAATCTTTAATTGGAATAGCAACTATAGTTGTTAATAGCGCGTGTGACGTACGTCTACACTATACAAAAGTGGCCAACCAAATCCTGAAAAGGGCCACCCAATATCATCATTGAGTGGCCATTTGGCCGTACAAATATCGTGAATTAAGTCTCGCACTGATATAGGATTGGAAGGCAATGGTGGTGTAAAAAGGAAGGAAACAAGGGTCTAATAAGAAGGGTAAATGTGAGTCCTATATAGGCATTTCCTCTTATTATATGTAGGCCTGGGTTGGATTTAAGACTGCCACATCCGTTTTTAGGATTTTCATGAGTGGGTTTAATAACTAATGCCCCCCCATACCCATGGCAACCAACCAGTTGCTGAACAGACCTTTTCATTTACCGCCAAGATACGCATATGTGCATCAAAAATGCTTTTACTGTTCCCAATGAATTCTTCCAGACCCTTTATACTAATTTGAAGTTACTTATGTTCAGGGCATCAGGTTATGTTGTTGACACAACTTCCAGCTACCTAAGATTCCTCTGCTGGCTCATTTATCTGTTTTTGGACAACTCTACTTTAGCTAAACAAAAGTATTCCAACGTTAATCGGTTAAGGTATACTCCTGATGTTGGTGTAATGGATAATGAACACTAAATTGTAGGAACAGCATCGAGGAAGTATATTGCGATTTGACGGCCAAATTAAGTGGCAATATCGCGGTCCACCCATCAATAGAGAGCTTTTTTATCTGCAATGTTGAAGTGAACTTTTCCCTTGATTTTATTACTTTTTAGGGCTTCAATTTTAAAAAAGGGTTTATTATTTCAATTCAATATTTAGGGCTTAATTTGGTACTGCGTTGATTTTTTTCCCACTGAAATCGGTTTCTATGGATATGAGACATCCAACACAACTTTCTCCATATTTTTCTATGTTCCGTTCTTCTAT
This sequence comes from Eunapius fragilis, assembly GCA_963681505.1. Lineage (NCBI taxonomy): Eukaryota > Metazoa > Porifera > Demospongiae > Spongillida > Spongillidae > Eunapius > Eunapius fragilis. The sequence continues at coordinate 14,760,010 of OY811972.1, read as the reverse complement.
GGGATATGAGACATCCAACACAACTTTCTCCATATTTTTCTATGTTCCGTTTCACTTTTCTACATGGATTAAGTGAGTTTAATGTATTCATTGTTAGTTTAGCAACCGCACACCAGATCTTTCCACGTAAAAAGGGGGAAAACTTTAGGAACATGTATCTTAAGATCGGAACACAGAAAAAATATACTAAAAGTTGTTTTGGATGTATCGTATCCCACAGAAACCGATTCCAGTGGGAAAAAAATCAATGCAGTACGACCTAAAAATGGAATTTAAATATTTAAACCTTTTTTAACTTGAAAATTTGAAGCCCTAAAAAGTTATAAAAACTTCACTTCATCATTGCAGATAAAAAGGCTAGTGTGTGGATCGTGATATTGCCGCTTAATTTGGCCGCCAAATCGCAATATAAGTATAAGGGTTGCCATAAACCCTAGAAACTCTCAAATAGAATAAAAAATAGAGTAAAAAAACTTTAACTTTGAATATCATGAAAACCACGTTTCTTTGAGACATCCATAGTGTAAGTGGCTTAACTGAAATGAGATTATAGACAATTTATAGAAATAGCTGTTCAGCAATCACGCAGTATGTAGAATAACACGCTCAGCTATCATCCCTAGAAACCTGCAAATAGAATAAAAAATAGAATAAAAATTTTCTAGGGTAAATGACATCATATTATTGATGACGATTGGCGCTAATTATGTTAATTTACAACGTCATAGACATAGTGAATTTATATCCTTAGGGTTTGCATGTGCTGTAATCACATGTTCAGGGGTCGACTTAAAGGTTACCATAAATGACATTCATTTATGTGGTACGCCTATTCATAGCATGATTTTGCACTCATCATAGTATGTTGTTACAACAACGCGTCACCAACCACAAAGTACATGCAGTGTGCAAAGTAATATGGTTGCTTATATGTACTAACCCTGCATTGAGAGAGCAGCGCATGCACCCCATTGTTTTATATAGTTCGTTTACAATGGAGCCCTCATGTCGTTTTAAGCGGCTGCTATCGATCAGCGGTGACTATTGCCCCACAGAATCAAACAAAGACACATTGTGTGCGCGCTTGCTTCCTATCACATGTTAAACGAGCGTGCCCGCAGGGGCCATTGTCCCATTTCGCACTAAGTCCACCTTTACACACTTGCGCTACTGATCGCATTAAACGTGCGGTGTCTATAGCTAGCTGTGGTCACAATTGTGGGATGACGTTTTACAATGACTTTAATTACCACGAAACGTCATCAATAATATGAAATCATTTATGGAACCGTTAAGTCGACCCCTGCATGTTATGTTGCTGCTAAACATGCTATGATAGTCGCACCACATAAATGAATATCATTTATGGCAACCCTTATGTTGAACCCTGTACTTCCTGCTGTCCCCACTTTAATTACATTCATTGGATCCTTGAGCATTTATGAAGCCATTGGCACAGAAGGCTATTTACATACCACATAACCGCCCATATACAAGTAATCCTTGATGTTGTAGTGCAGAAAAACAAGAGTTGTTTTGGAGCATTAACTCTGTATGTAATTATGACATCGTGCAGATGTGTATCTCTTAGATGAAATGGTCTGCTGACATGGTTGCCTGCCACTAAGGAAGTTACCAAAAGGAAGTTACCAAAAAGTCAGTAAACTTTTGTTTGCTGAACTTTTACACATATTAATTGTAGGCAACAAGATCCCACTGTAATAATAGTATGTGCATCATCCCATAACATTATTTTAATTGTGGCAATAAAAACCACTACAACTAATCTCTCTTCCCCTCTTCCTCTTGGTCCCCCCCTTCCTGTAGTTCTGAACCAGTTCCTGATCAAGCTGGATGCACGCTATGAACGCAGCAAGAAGCCAGGGACAAACTCTACCATCAAGAGAGAAAGGATCATAGGCATGCACTCCACCTCCCGTCCCCCTCCTGGCCTGCCCTCATGGATGGTCAACCCCGACTTCAAGCTACCCCCGTCATCGGTTTGCCTGGACCCCAGCGAAGGAGATGACGCAGCCAGTAGTATGTACCTGTTTGTTATCGTGGTGTGGGTGTGGCTTGGCCAGAGTGGGTGTGGCATGGTGTGTTGCTATTTCGGATTTTCAGCTGGGGAAGCGATTGTATTTCATTCTCCATTATAACCCCCCACCCCCCCCCCCCCCTTATAAGAAAAGGCAGGAACAAATTATTTCAAGTTGTTTAGCATACTTAAATATCGGAGCAGAAGCTGTTGTTTGATTTGTTTGATCAAGTGTGGTTGCAAGTTATTTGGTAGTATTAGTCACCAAGCTAGGTGAATACAGTCCAGGCTTGATTACTTGGTCATGGAGGGCACATATACTTTGGTGACTAGTGAAGCTCTCAGGTTGTATGAGCCTATAAATGCTAAGCGTTGGCTTAGTAACCAACAATTTAGCTCCATATTTTCTCTATGACCTGTCTAGGACTGTAAACTAGGGTTAGGAAAAACTATAACCCATTAGGTAAGAAGCTTTGACACCCACCTCCCCACCCTCCCCCGCCCCCCACCCTCCCACCTCCCCACCCTCCCGCCCCCCCACCCTCCCACCTCCCCACCCTCCCCCACCCCCCAGGGATCAGTACTTCTGCAGTTGCACGTGTTTGTTGTGTTATGTTGTATATCTGCAACTTACGACTGCTTACTCTCTCTCCTCACCCCACCACGCCCTCCCTGGGATCTCTCATCGTGTCCTTCCTCCCACAACATACTGCCACCACTTCCATTTATCGCCACAACTTTTCCTCCCACCCTCCACTTCCTCTTCCCCCATCGTCCCATCACCCAACCTCTCGACCTCGGACTGCTTAGTGAGTGGTGACGTCTCTTACTCCTCCCTGATTGGTGAAGTGCAGGAAGTGCGGGACGATTCTAGTGACTTTGAACTTCCAGAGACAGTGGTTGCATGAAAACAGTTGGGCGAACCACCACACTTAACCCCTTCACTGTTTCTCACTCATGCAGATGGCAGTTCTCTGTTGGACGGACATTTTCATTTCCTTTTTTTTTTCTTTTCCGTTTGGAGCGGCATTTGCTTCTCTGTGTTTCAGCAACAAAAAAAAAAATGTTTAAATTGTTGTGCTTTGCATCTCTCTGTAGCCTTAGCATGTTTGACATACATATTCCAACTGCCCCCTTACCTGTTAAAATTTTAATAGGGAATGCAAAAATAATATATGCTTATCACATTGATAGCATAATTAGGGAACGATACTCTCTGAAAAGCAAGCAACTAACTGCATAGCTGCAGGTCGATGAACATTAAGTTCAATGTTATAATATTGGGGAGGGACTTAAAAACGTCGAACAAGTAAAATGAAAAATACCGCGAGCGTCTGTGCGTTGAATCTTTCAATGTATACCGGCACTTGTTGTTTCCAGGCTCTCTGTCACAATTAAAGAACCTCACTTCCTCTTTCCCGTTCTTACCTTCAAGCTAGCACACAAATTCTTTTAGTTTTTAATTCTTTTTTTGCTGCGTGACAATGAAATTTGAACAGCTGAATTACGGTATTGTTTAATTATCCAACCGCCCGTGCATAATTTAATTATGGACGTTAACGCGTTACCTTGTGAGATGGTTTGCAGGTGGTATACTTTTCTTGCGCATATAGCCGTGTTGCTGCAAGTCACCCCCGCTGGGGGAGCCATTGGTCCCAGCTGCCTGAATGGTAAGTGTGACGCGCATAAGGCCACCACGTGGCTGGTTTCAACGTACTGACTTCCAGGACATGGCAAAGGGGGGAAAAAGCGTTAGAAATCATTTAGAAATCTTTGTGTGATTGACACAAAAATCATGCGCTTTAATTTATTGATTTTTGTGTGATTCTCTGTTCAATCGCGCAAATTATGATTTCTAAATGCCCCTGTGTGTACATTTGCAGCGAGCGTCAATCCTTCGGACACACTGGCCATACGGACGTGCAACCTGAGCGAACTGGTTTTTGCTTGGAACATAAATCAGTCTGTGTACCTCATACAGCTGGGATACAGCTGCATCAGCCCCAGTAAGGTAAGCGTGCAAGCTCACACGTGTCGGTAGTACATAGTACTATTGCTGTGATGCATTGTATTTTGCCAGTCGAAGAAATTCGTTGAAGAAAGGGAAGCTGCATTAAACCTTTGACGTTCGGTTAGACTAACGGAAGTCGCAATATGGGTGCAATTTTAATTACCAACCACAACACTGCCGCTGATATCAGATGTCACTGCATATATGGATGTTAACGCTTGTAATCAAACGTGACCTCCAAAAAATATTTCGTATCCGCTGAGGTCATGAGGTACTATGCCTCCCCACCCACTGATTTTTAAAAACAATTGTTATTTTAATCTTAGGCCATCATCTCAAACAGAACTTTGGAGGGAAGAATGAATAAAGAAGGAATTACTACTTTGATGGGTGTGGCTTCATCACCTGATGTCACATGTTGGTTTTCAGCATGCTACAAACTTACTCAAAGAGCAACTTCATATTATTTTGTACCTCCTGTAAGTTGTGTGGTTCAATCACCTTACTCACGACCGGATGCATCCCACATTAAACCTACTACCACTTCTGACGCCCAACCTTTCTCAACCATTTGGGCCACTGGCCTACAAGTTACATACGACACACCTTCATACCAAATGCAACCTTCTCAGCAAATTAAATATACATCACTAGATTCAATAACAGCATCCAACCTTCCAGTACCCCATGCACCAGCCTCCCAGATGCAAGAAGTAGAACTGGTACCATCCGGCACCAAAGACAGCCCTTCTTCTCAAACCCAAGCCACTGTGTCTTCGGCCCTTGCTCCATATGCAGGTGCCTTTCAGTTAAGCCTAGATGGTGGCAATCCTGGTTACATTGCCATAAGCCTAGTGGTCATGATTTCCCTTGCTCTAATACCTCTGACTGTTGCCATCATTCTCATACTCAGACAAAGGATGATTTCTATCAGGTATGCAGTTGGTCCAGTACAAGTATAACTGTGATCAGCAAATATTCTCTTTCTCTTTTCCCTCCACAGCAAACACGACCTCCGGTCACTAGGATGCACAATGCATGAGGTAAGTGTGCATTTGGTTAATGCATGGAGATATGGGATGAGTGTTGCATTAAGAGAGGTTGTGGAATACAAAATCACGTAGTGTCTGCCTTTTAATGTGTGTAAATGTGTGTAAATTAAATGTTCCTCCGTTGAACTCTTGTCCCACATTCAGAAATTTGATCCTGATTTCAAACCAGCACTGACATTAGTGCACACAGACTCCTTATCGGTTGAAAGTCATTTGGATTCATTGACCCAGCTCTCCCCTGCAATAGAAAAGGAAGAGACAAACGGTACACTGTCATACACAGAAAACTATTGGTCAGAAGATACCATGCAAGGGTCTGACAGCCTTCAGACTACAAGTGCATTTTCACAATCAATTTGAACTGTATATTCATTGTTATGTTTTCATGCCAACTGACTGCATGGATTTTTTAAAATCATTCTCCACAGCATTTTGCTTGCTCCATGTATATATATTTTTGACCAACCATTAATCCTGACACACGTTGTAACAGCCAAAGTGTATTACTATTGATTCGATTACAGCACATTGCTTGTTGCCCTTTGTACCAAGTTTGCGGCCGTTCCTTGCAGGTTTTCCCGCCAAGCCTAAAGGATTCCCAAGCTTAAAGGAGGAAACGCGCTCTAAAAGGACAGGATCGGATCGATTTTGGTCGGAAAGCTGGCCAAATTATGCGGCCAAATATGGCATACATGTGCTGGGATATCAGGTTATATATATATATATATATATATATATATATATGGGATCGAGGCAGCGAAAAAGGACCTAAGCGCATATTTTTTTCTAGTTTTCAAATTATTTCATATTCTAAAAGACACCTATGTTCTCTACAACTTCCAATACTGAAGCAATTGGAAAATATCCGCTTGCTTTTGTGAAAATAACTTGGCACAAAAGATTTTAATTTAAATCTCCACCAATTGGAGCTCCATGCAAGAATCTCGTAGTTCAGAACACCGGATTTTTTCATGAGTTAGAGGTGGAAATGAGATGAGGTCATCCAAGCCAAACAATTCAAGCTTTTCTTCATTGAAAAAAAGACATAGTGGAGGACCCAGTTCCTGGATGTTGTAACGGGCTCTTGCTACAGCAGGCTTAGGCCCTGCAACCACACCACCATCGATGTACCATTTCCAGATTGGAACATACATCATCAATAGCAATGGGCTGTAACCAGTATGTGCAGCACAAGGCAGAAGAACACGGGGCCAAGTGGGTCACCCTGCTGGACACCAGTTTCTGAACTGATAATACCCATTGGAATGATGAATTTCAGTGTTCACTAGATACTACTCGCTGTCCCTCCAGTGGGAATCTGTAGGTAGCTCTCCTTGGTAGTTCTGAGCATGTGGCGAGCTACTTTACTCACGAGCTGTTTCTAACAGTACTGCAACAGTGTGAGTCGTAGACAATGGATTATATGCTACTCATTCATGATCCACACCACACCATGACATCATGCAAATGGTGCTTAATTATTGTTGGTCTTGCTTTAATGCCCCATCTAAACCACCAGTGCACACTTGTATGGGCATGATCCCTTTTGTGCTACAACCTTTTGCCACAACACCAAGTACTACTTTTTGCTGAAATGGCGGGGGGGGGGGGGGGGGGGGGGTCAGAGCTGTACATCCACATGAAAGGCGGACATCAGTTCCTCAGTGTATGCATGTGGGTAGTTTGTGGGCACACCCGCTTGCTTCCTCACCGTTTGCTTGTACCCACAGATGCATAGGTCTTCTAATTTAACACCCACAAGTGTGGCTTGATTTATTCATGAATCTACAGCTATGTTATGTTAGCGTAGTGGTATCACTAGCCACACTTTGTTCTTAACTTCAAACAGATGATGGATACGGAGAAAATATGCTGTATCTATTTATCGGGAAATCGACGCGCTTCATGCAATCAGCTAAATACAGGCTAAGTAATATATAAACCGATTGCACTCATATCTGCGTCAATAATGTGTTCTCCGTTTACCAAAGAATTCTTTCGTACCCTTTGCAATTTGAAGTTATTCGTGTAGAAGGACGGCATCAGATTACTCTCGTTTTATTGATTTTGAATAATTCTATATTCTAGTTTCCGGCGTTAATCGGTTTACGCACTTGAGAGTTTCTTCAGTATAACTGTATTCATGCAGAAATACTAAATTGTATGAAGAAACGTCTCCACAATATTACCTTTTTTTCGGGGCACTGTGTATGTAATCAATATTAATATTTCATATACGATTACCGCACAAAGGACAATGTACCACAATAACTAGCAGTTTAAATATCTATCATGCTCAGACCTACACGTTCCTTTTAGCTTGATGTGAGGAAGCTCGTTTCTCCGAGCTGGTGGAAGGGTTGAGTGCCAAAAACAGTAAGATCCAGTAAAACTTAGGCTTCTTCCATCTCTCAACATGGTTCTTCCTCCATCTCTCACCAGGGTTCTTCCTCCATCTCATGCTAGGCTTCTTCCTCCACCTCACACCAGGCTTCTTCAGGACTTTCCTTCACCACACTTCAGGCTTTTTGTTCAGGTTTTTCCCTCCACAGGGCCGTAACCAGAGGGAGCCGAAACCAAGGAAACCAGTAAAATAGCTAGTAAAACCTGATTTTACTAGTGTTTTACGGGTTTCCCTGGTTACGACCCCCGTCTGGCTACAGCCCTGCTCCACCCCTACGGCTGCCGTCCTTGCCTTGCAATGAGCTGGTGGGTGATAATCTGAAGGTTGAGTTAGCACCTTTTCCCTATAAGTTGCCAATGGTGTGGAAGTGCTCATAGCAGGGTAGCATCATTTTGACTATACGCCCAGCATCACCAACTTTCTAGAGCATGCAGAATGACATGTAAGACAAATTTCATCCGTTCAACAGAGTATGCATGATCCGTAATTTACACTCATTTGGCATTAAAAAAAAAAAAAAAAGAAACTAAATCAAGATCTAAATATGTATAATAAAAATGGCGCGCAGTTGTACTTGCAGGGTAATTATAGACAGGGTAAAAAAAAAACTCGCACACGTGGCGCGCGTAGTAGAGTAATGGCAGCGAACTTCAACTTAATGTTTCAGGGAAAAAAAAAAGGCGGGATTTGTTACAGACTCATACGATTCTCTTAAATATCCATACGGGTATTATACTTTTGAACTGGATGGCTCTTATTAGCGGTACTTAACTGGTTATGGAAGTCGTATCATTGTGTTGAAAATTAATACCTTGGTGTTGTAACAGCCGTGAGATATGTGGCTCGCAAAACAAGTGTAGTATAATGAGATGAGGCTATAGTCTGGGGACCCTACTGATCCATCACTCGGGTCCCCAGACTAATGCGGCTAGAATATGGTTCACCGTGAATTACGGTATTGTTTAATTCTCCAACCTCCGCCCCTTCACGAGTGCTTTAAATTCATTCATGGTGTTACGATCAGATAAGTTGTACGACGTCTTGTGAGATGGTTTGCAGGGGGTATACTTTTCTTGCGGGTCTAGCCATGTTGCTGCAAGTCACCCCCGCTGGAGGCTTCGGTTCCAACTGCCTGAATGGTAAGTGTGACGCGGATATGGGCGCCACTGGCTGGTTCAACGTACTGGCTTACTGGACATGTACGTTTGCAGCGAGCGTCAATCCTTCGGACACACTGGCCATACGAACGTGCAACCCGAGCGAACTGGTTTTTGCTTGGAACATAAATCAGTCTGTGTACCTCATACAGCTGGGATACAGCTGCATCAGCCCCAGCAAGGTAAGCGTGCAAGCTCACGTGTCGGTAGTACATTGTACTATTGCTGTGATGCATTGAATGTTGCCAGTCGAAGAAATTCGTTGAAGAAAGGGAACTGCATTAAACTGATATAGTATATAATGAGTACCTATACTTTTTCTAAGACAACACAGATTTAAACGTCTTCCAATTTTTTGAAGTTTGGTCAGACTAACGGAAGTCGCGAAGGATTAGTTTAATTACCAACCACACTGCTGATATCAGATATCACAGCATATAGATGAGGTTGCAGTGTTTACTCTTCTAGTGAAACTTGACCTCCAAATATTTGCAATTTTTATTTAAATCTTAGGCCATCATCTCAAACAGAACTTTGGATGCAAGAATAAATAAAGAAGGAATTACTACTTTGATGGGTGTGGCTTCATCACCTGATGTCACATGTTGGTTTTCAGCATGCTACAAACTTACTCAAAGAGCAACTTCATATTACTTTGTACCTCCTGTAAGTTGTGTGGTTCAATCACATTACTCACAACCGGACGCATCCCACATTTTGATCAAACCTACTACCACTTCTGACGCCCAACCTTTCTCAACCATTTGGGCCACTGGCCTACAAGTTACATACGACACACCTTCATACCAAATGCAACCTTCTCAGCAAATGAAATATACATCACTTGATTCAAGCACTTTGATAACAGCATCCAACCTTCCAGTACCCCATGCACCAGCCTCCCAGATGCACGAAGTAGAACTGGTACCATCCAGCACCAAAGACAGCCCTTCTTCTCAAACCCAAGCTACTGTGTCTCTGGCTCTTGCTCCATATGCAGATGCCTTGCAGTTAAGCCTAGATGAGGGCTCACCGCTCTACACACCCTGTGCACTGAAAACGCATTGTTATTCATTTTTCCACTGCAATCCTGGTTACGTCGCCATAAGCCTAGTGGTCATGATTTCACTTGCTCTAATACAACTGGCTGTTGCCATCATTCTCATACTCAGACAAAGGATGATTTCTATCAGGTATGTTGTTGGTCCAGTACAAGTATAACTGTGATCAGCAAATATTCTCTTTCTCTTTTTTTAAGTTCCCTCCGCAGCAAACACGACCTCCAGTCACTAGGATGCACAATGCATGAGGTAAGTATGCATTTGGTTAATGCATGGAGATATGGGATTAGCGGTGCATTAAGACAGGTTGTGGAACGCACAATCATTTAGTGTCGGTCTTTTAATGTGTGTAAATTATAGCCAGTGACGTTCCCTCCATCGAACTGTTGTCCCACATTCAGAAATTTGATCCTGATTTCAAACCAACACTGACAAAAGTACACACAGATTCCTTATCGGTTGAAAGTCATTTGGATTCATTGACCCAGCTCTCCACTGCAATAGAAAAGGAAGAGACACTGTCATACACAGAAAACTATTGGTCAGAAGATACCATGCAAGAGCCTGACAGCCTTCAGACTACAGGTGCATTTTCACAATCAATTTGAACTGTATATTCGTTGTGATGTTGTCATGCCAACTGACTGCATGGATTTTGTCGGTATAATTTTCCACAGCATTTAATCAGTTCCGACCAACCTTTAATGCTGACACACGTTGTAACAGCCAAAGTGCATTACTATTGATTCGATTACAGCACATTGCTTGTTGCCCTTTGTACCAAGTCTGCGGTTCCTTGCAGGTTTTCCCGCCAAGCCTTGAGGATTCCCAGCTTAAAGGAGGAAACGCGCTATAAAAGGACATATCGGGTCACTTTTGGTTGGAAAACCGGCCAATTAAATTATGCGGTCAAATATGCTATGGGGTATCTGTAGTATGAGGGCATGCACGCAGCCCAGTGGTGAACCCAGGTGGAGCTTTCGTTCGTCTATAAATTATGTATTCGTAGTCGCACAATATAGCGTTTTAGACTGCATTTTGAACGTATAGCTACCAAACGCTTCCGCGCTTCGAGCGGGAGGGGACATATCCCACTCCAGCACCCACCCCCTTTCGGTGAACCACGCATCCGCTTAATTATAATTTGTGCCCCCCCTCCCCCGTCCAGTATCTATTAGTCAACAGTGCCACGTGATACATATATAATTATGTATATAGCTGGTTCACAGGCAGTGTCATGGTCAGTAAACTTTAAAGTTCAACGTGCTGGGGTTAGTCTGCGTGGTAGCTAAAAATGGCGACGCGTCATTACCGGTATTTCGATTCTCATTCGGCGTAAATGCTTCATAAGAGGTTGCTTCATCGGCTGGGTGAAGCAAGAAGAGTTGCGGGGTAAGTGATTCCGAATCCTATGGGATGTCAGTGGCGGCGGTAGGGGGATTGGGGGGAGTCTCCAGCCCCCCCAATAATGACATAGGGGGGGGGGGGGGGGGGGCTCAGCCTCCTAACCAAACGACCGTACAATTGTTATTCTTCGCCTGCGAGATCGCTCGCGTATATACCGTTATCAATTTATATTATGACATCCAGAAAAGTTTAGATCTGTCGCCATAGAAGACTGCTCGATGTAATTTCTTACCGCCACCCCCCCCCCCCCCCCCCGGCGGACGAAAGGAATATGATGCGCTCATTGAAATTCATGAATTTAATTATCCTCGCTTTTGGAAGCCCCCCACAATCATATATACCTTCCGCCGCCCCTGGATGTGATTTGTGCGCAGCGCAATTAGTTGCGTGGGTGGCGATAAACTACATGGTCGTATCCCATTCCGTATTTCGATTGTATCCGGCCTAATACACAAACATGAAAAAAATTCCCTATGAGACAGTCTGGGTCTGATCTAACAGTATTATCCTCGACCATTTCGTATGGCGAAGACCGAGGGCCAGGGTAAGTATTCTGGCGATCGCTGCCATGTAATTCGATCGGGGTTTCTCTCGATTCTAGCCGCAACCATGCACTTGTATGTTGCAATTTGCACGGCTACGATATGAAATGGACCAGTAAGTACGATATATGGCATTAGACAGGCAGTACAAAGGTTTTCCCCTTAGATATATGTTACATGAGTGCATGTATACAGGCACTTACCGTGGTGCTCAAAATCGTTCATGTCTGAAGTAGGTTTGCTTTTTTCCTGCTCTGAAGCGTTTCGCATATATGCATAGGAAGACACCTGTAGTACTTTTGTGCGTATTGACGTGTTCATCGTCATTTGTTGCTGGTAAGTTCTATCACTATCTAAACACTCGTCGAGTGTGGATAGCGTATACCTTTTTGAGCCCATAACACACCCAGTGTTTGTTATGTATCCTTGTGACGTAGTGGAGGCATGCACTTAAGGACTGCTCACCAGGCTGCCCATTTGTTGCAATAGACTTATCACACATGCATGTACCCACACATCCACACCAGCTCACCATTGATTTTTGAAGTGTAAGTTTAAGATTAGTATAAATTAAAATTAATACACCATAATAATGAAAGTGGACAAACCAAAGTTCAGCATATAAAAAATGTGTTTCATACTGCTATTACTAGATGTGGTGGAAAGTCTATGTCTGGCACCATGGAAAGGGCACTGCTAATACTACTGGGTGTAGTGCATGGTATCTTATAATTTCCTTCCACGTTCCAAACTGGTCAGACCTTACCAAACTATACTCACACACACACACACATGTGGGAGCGGGGTTATACTGGCAGGATGAATTAATATTAGCACAAATCACAACTTCATCACATTCAGAATCCGTGTTTTTATTTCTTGACCAATAGACATATGAGTCTGACTGTCGCAGCCTATCTCCGTAGTGAGAGCAAGAATCAGCAAACACCCAACATCAGTATCACATATCACATCACAGCACACAAAAATACACGCAATCAACTATCAAGTATGCAATGTGTGGCTTCAGTTGAAGAAGAAATTGACCAACAGCATTTATTCATTTAATTGATTGACATCGAACTACACGAAGGTAATGAATGGATCCACCCACAATCAAATTGCATACCTGGCCAGTGCAATATGCACTGAGTGAATCAGAACCATTTGCCAAATAGAAGCTCATAGATCTGATGTGTTTTGATCTATTGATTGAGGGTTGATGAAGTCATTAGGAACAACGGTGAAACGGATCGCTTATCACTTTGTCGCGGCGGAATGAGAGCACAACGATCTACAGTTCTACCGTGTCATAAAACGGTGTGGTTATAGAGAAACTAACAATTTTTAGAGTTTTATAATTGCCCATAAACTTTGTTTTATTCGTTTAATAGTTTGTTAATCGATCCCCCAAAAATTACGTCAACTATGTAGTAATTAAAGAACATATCTTGATTTTAACTTCACAATGCATTGCAATCTGAAACTGAAATTTTTACAGTGGAAATTAAAAAAAATCCGCTATATGTTAAAAAGTTAAAGAATTCAATTTGGATTTTTTTTGTGTATGACCTCCAATGTATGGGGCATTTCTGGATATGAAGCAGTAGCGTACGTACCACAAGTTTTTTAAATTAGATAGAAGCAAACTTTAAGCTCACTTCAAGCTACATTTCTCACCAGTCAAACACGACCAAATTGTACGGATAAGGACCAAACTCTCTTAAAGTATATATGCCCACACTTCATATTAGCGAAACACGCAGTGCACCACTAGAAGTTCTGAACATGATGGATCACGTGAGATGTTTCCAATCTATTACTCCAATATCTATGACATCACAGACTTTCCATGCATGTGGAAATGCATATGAATGGTGCATGTGTGATGTGAGGTAGAGGGGATCCTGTTGCTATATTGAATTAATTTTTCTTCTGTTCATTAATTTTTTTCTTTTAAAATATACACTTACATGATACATAGATTTGCATGGACTTCACTGAGTAGAACTTTGGGTCGTACACTGTAACACTACACAAGTTTTGTTTGTCCACTGTTGTTTGCTGTTAATAGTGATGGATGTTTTAATTTGTACCAATCTTTAAAAATTACTCTTTCAACTTTGTAAAAAAATCAATGTAAGCTGATATGTATGCATGTGTGATGTGTCTATATTGCAACAAATGGGCAGCCTGGTGAGCAGTCCTTGAGTGCATGCTTCCACTACATCAAGCACATTTCAAACTATAGAGGAGGTCATCTATCTCTAGGAAACCATCATGTGGACTAAAGAGAAGTGAACAAGAATCAACTGCACAAAGTCATTTTTGGCAGAACATACCTTTTATTCTATGTATTCCGAGTGGTGCTGTCCTACTTGTGTTTTAGCCTGGCTCTTTATCCGCTCTCTCAGTAATAAACTCTAGCTTCTAGTAAGTTCAAAAGCCTCCAGGTGTACTATCTTTAATAGATACTCTCTGCATGGCACAAAAAAACCTCTGAATGGCTTAACTAACCCTCATTGCAAGACACCCTAACCCTATTCTAGAGCTCCTTGAATTATTACAAGTTTAAAAACAAGATAAGATTATCGACTTGCAAGATGCTTGCAGGACACCAGCAAAATACATATAGAACACTGGGTGTGCTATGCATATGGGCTCAAAAAAGGTACGCGAGCGATGGACTATCCACTATGGGTTTTACCAACAACCAACGACGATGAACTGATCAATACGCACGAAATTTAAAAGCTTCGTTGAAAACGCTCAGTGTACAGGTGTATTATACTGTAAGTAACGCGGAGTGCCAAAGCCAGCTATGCACTCACGTGACACAATTCCAATCGGGTATCTGAGGGAAAAACCTTTGTACTGCCTGGTCTAATACTACACATCGTACTTACTGGTCCATTTCATATGGTAGCCGCGTGCAAATTGCAAATACAAGTGCATGGCGGCTAGAATCGAGAGAAACCCCGATCGAATTACACGCCAGCGATCGCCAGAATACTTATCCTGGCCCTCGGTCTTCGCCATACGAAATGGACGAGGATAATAGTGTTACCAGACTGTCTCATTTCTATGTTCGTGTATTAGGATACAATCGAAATACGGAATGGGATACGCCCATGTAGTTTATCACCACCACGCAACTAATTGCGCTGCGCGTTACACGCAAAGAGTTGTGTGTTTTGCACGCTAATTTAGAGTAGTATTTAATTTTGGCACACATCACATCCCATAGATTTTCGGCCTGCGTTTGAGGTATCTTAGTGTCCGTAATCGTCTCCTGTATCGCTCGTATTACAATAAGCAAATCAGTGTCAGCCCTTGGTATCGCCATTACACCAAATGTGTCACGTGCCGAAACGCGGATCATTTCTAATTATCTCCGCGTTTCATACTTCAATCTATGGTTATACGTAGCGTTATACTACCCTAGATTGCCCCTAGTATACAATCAGTATACTTGCCTCATGTATATACGCAATGTTATACGCACGCGAATAACAAATGTGGTGACCACAGTATATCAAACATGCGTATCGGAACCTACGCGAGTAGGTTCCATATAGGAATCCAACAGTATCATGAATGTCATTAAAAAAACGTCACTCACGTCTAGCGGGACATTTAAGAATCGGGTCACTTCGCTCTTAGTGGCATTCGAGCGATATAATAAAGGACAACAGTTCTGCGTTGTATTTGTGTCACAAGACGCTGTACTTTTAGAGAACAAAAATACTCGTCCCCATCGTCCGTACCCAGTCCCACCTAAAATTTCTCCTCCGTCGGCTTCTTCTTCTTCTTCTTCTTCTTCCTTCCGGAGAGTATAACTCACGACAGGAACGTTTGTAAAGCACGCCAAGTGTACCAATCGCTTCAGGATGCGTCCGCAGGTTATCTTCGGGGGTCTGTTAGACGCCTAACTGTTCGGGCAATTAACTAAAGCGAATAGTACCTCATTTGGTATTCGGTTAAAAATACCCAATTACATCAGCTAGCTATTTTTAAATGCAATAATAGCCACGTGTCGTGGGCGTGATTCAAATTCTTAATATTCCCGCACGCTGTTGAAGAGGTATACGCACTGAATCCAACTATCCAAGAGCCTTTTCGGGTCCCTACGGCTCCATGTTTAGATGTCCAACCATAATGCCAAATGGTTGAGAAACGGAATGGAGCAGCGATAACGTTATAGGAAGGCTCCTGACGAATATTCAAGGTATCATTTTCTGCATGACGCCTGTGCGTTACTCTCAACTCTTATCATTCGTTACGCAGCTTGAAATGAAAGCCAAAACTACCATACACGTAAGTACCCGACACTATCGCATATAATTTATTTTGACCGAATTGATTTCTATACTATAGCTTCTTATATAGCATAACTTTCGAATTCTGTCGGTGGAACTACATACGCGATCAGATACTACGGTATACAGTCTTCAGCAGATAATGTGAAGCAAGAGGCTCCAATTAGAATGTGTCTCCCCCACACCACCGCCCTTACAGAAAAAAAACACGGCAACAACTCGCCACTCGTACACCTACAGATATGCCAAACGAGTGCAATACAAGACACGACAAGGTGTCAAGCGCGCTACTGAAAGGACCATCAAAGCGACCACCCCGAAGGTGCGTTAATGAATGTTGGATCTGGACATAAATTATAGCATGTATAGTGTATCGCTAAAATATTTTATGCAACAGTTACAGCGGAAGATATTGCATCTCTCTCCGTGCTGTTGTTTGAAATATGTGCACGCTGTTCGCTGACAACAATTTCGTAATAATGTTAATGTGTATTGTGGTGCATAATTTATATCTAATAGTATCAAAGTTGCTGATGACAACGTATTGTGGTTTATCTGATAATAGCGTGAGATCAGTGGGTACATGTAATCTTTGTCTGATGTATTATATGGCTTCACTTGCCAGTGGAGGATTTGTTTTAACTAATGGTTGTTTAAATCACCTGTTTCAGGTCCAGGTCCAGGAGTGGTTCCATGTCCAGCTGCAGGATTAGCTCCACCTGCTCTACCTGCTATATATCCTGGATATACAGAAGTATATCCTGGTCCAGAATATACAGCAGTATATCCTATACAAGATGACATGCTCCTGGGTTATAAATGAAATACTTGTACTTATTGTTTAAATATTAATACTGTGTGTTTTAATGGTACACCCACACCTCAAAAAATTGCATGGCCACGAGATTCTAAAATAAAACTGTCATTTGACATTCTTGCTACATGGTTACTTTTCAAGAACTAAATACAATACTAAATCTACCAAAAAACCAAAAAAATGTAGGAAACAAGTGATAAAAACATTCTCTATGCGAGAAGGTTGGTGGTATATAGGAATCAAAGGCGGTGGTGGTGTAAAAAGCAAGGGAACAAGGATTGTGATTGAAAAGGAAAAATGAAATAGACCTATATTAGCACACACAATTAAACATGACGACATGCTGCTAATATAGGTCTATTTCTTTTTTCCTTTTCAATCACAATCCTTGTTCCCTTGCTTTTTACACCACCACCGCCTTTGATTCCTATATACCACCAACCTTCTCGCATAGAGAATGTTTTTATCACTTGTAACGATTGAAGTACTGAAGTAGTGGAAGCCATTGTCCATGGGACATGACCATGTACTTAGGGAGGGGGGGGGGGGGGGGTCTCCAAGGCTATTCTGGCTTGACGTTAGGGAGGTTTTATGTTTAGACACGTGACATTTTCAGATTGTACTGAATAAAAAAATGGCTTCCAGATTCCCACAACAAAGTGGGTTATATTGAATCGTCAAAATGACGTTGTCTTTTCCAAAATAGCTGCCCCTTACATGTACATGTACATAGGTTCTCTATGCACCGCAACTCCCCCTGAAGATTGTAGATTTAACAAAGTTAAGAATTAACGCCAATTTTAGCGAGTGCAATGTCCGGTGTGATTTTTTTTGTTGGTCCAACCCGGACATTAATTCGTAGTTGCTAAATGTATTCATAGAGGGTGTCTCGCGATGGTTCGCAGGTGGTATCCTAACCTGGTGCGCCTAGCTGTGTTTGTGCAAGTCATCAAAGGGTTTGTGCCCGCTGGGGGCTTTGATTCCAGCTGTCCAGGTGAGAGCCATGAATAAAGAGCTATATGGTTGGTTTAAATGCACTGGATTCCCGCACGCTTTGCAGCGAACGTTTTCATTAACTTCAATCCTTCGGACACTTTGGTCATACGGACGTGTAACCCTAGCGAACTGGTTTTAGCTTGGAACATGAATCAGTCCGTGTACCTCATACAGCTGGGGTATAGCTGCATCAGCCCGAGCAAGGTAAGTGTATGCAATCACCGAATACCATCAACACATATTGTGCGCAGCATACACATACAAGGGTCGACTTTAAGACCTACCCAATAAAGTTAATAAAGTACCCATCTTTTACCATGCAACATTGAAAGAGTGAGAAGGACGTACAAACAAATAAAAGTAATTATTATATGCTTGAACCGATTAACGTCGGAATACTTTTGTTTAGCTAAAGTAGAGTTGTCCAAAAACAGCTAAATGAGGCCGCAACAGAGGAATCTTAGGTAGCTGGAAGGTGTTTCAACAATATAATCTGAAGCCGTGAACATGAGTAACTTCTGAATCAAATTGGTATAATTTTTCAAAGAATTCATTGGTAAGGGTAAACACATCTTTGACGCAAGTATGCGTATCTCGGCAGTAATCGGTTAACTACCTCGGTTCGACGAGGGGCGATGCCAATGGGCGGACAGCCTATCTAAAGGGGCACCCCGTATCCTTGGCCGGACGCATATCGATCTGTGACGCCGTCACAGATATCTATTCACTGGGAACACAGATAGGGCGGAGTAGCTGGTGTGATGTAATTTATTAGGCGGGGAACTGAATTCATGCCCAGCTAACCATACACAAGGCTAGATACATAAGCGTCACGTAATTTTTATTAATCAATGAATATTCTGTACTAATTTTACTAAACCCTATCCTGTTTGACGTCATCCTGAGGTCACATTTCAACACCACCCACCCCCCAGCCACTGAAAATTTCTCTCATGCCTGTCGTAACGAATTTATGTTTTCTAGATCACCAAAGATGAACTGGATGGCGTATTTAACAATAAAGGAGATACTACTTTGATGGCATCACTTGATGCCACGTGTTGGTTTTCAGCATGCTACCGACGCAATCAAGCCGAATCTACATATTTCTCTGTGCCTCCTGTAAGTTGTGTGGTTCCATCACTACACTCACAGTTGGTCACATCCGAATTCCTGATTACACCTACTGCCACTTCTGGGGTAACTGGTCTACAGATTACATACAACCTACCAACCTACCAACAGCAGCCTTCCCAGCAAATGAAATCTCCGTCACTTGATTATTGGTCTTTGTCAACACTTTCCCATGCACCAGTTCAATCCCATGTGCCATCCAGCACCAAAGGCAGCCCTTCTTCTCTAACCACAGCCACAGTATCACTTAACCTACTCAACACACCAACAAAACTTTATTACATTGTCATGAGCATACTGTTTGTGATTTTCTTTGTTCCAACTATTCTGGCTGTTGCCACCATCCTCATTGTACGGCAAAGGAAAATATGTAGCAGGTATGCAGTTGGCATAATCAGACCTAATACAAGTTTTTTTACAAGGTTTTAGATTATTGGCTATTCTAAGACAAATCCAGAAATGAGCGGTCAATTGAAACTTTGAAAGTAAGGACTTTGGTCATTTGTGATTGTATGTGTTCCGTTTTTTACTTTGTGTAATATTCAAGAATTGATTTTGTATGGAAAATTATTCTACTTGATAATAACTAACCAGCCCAAGGTGATACAACACTTGTGCCAACGGATCTATCTCAATCAGTATCACAATTCATCAAATCAATAAAAAAAATTATCCCTTTATATTGAACCTTTCGCTTCCAAAAAGCAAAATAGTGCTTTCCATAGACAAGTATACTATGTGTTATTTTTTTGACCTCATTACAATATTCGACAAAGAATAATTATTGACACATAAAGATATTTCTAGCTGCGCCATTGGATTGCTACTCTTCATACATTCTAGTATTTTATAACAGCTGAATATAATTTATTTCTTTTAATATGTCCCTTCCTAACAATTTAAAAGTGAACAAGGTCTCTGTCGCCCATAATTGAATTCACGCAGAAAAAAAATGGCGCTTACAGCTGATGTAACCCATTTGCACCGCGCTGGGCGTCGTACAACGTGTAATACAAATTAACAACTTGTAGTTATAATTATAACAAACATCGAGCTAGCCCTGCATGTTATACCGTTTAAATACAGTTAAACGAAGTTAACCCAACAGGTGCACATCAATTAGGGGGACCGCGCAAGCGCAAAGGGCGAGCGAACACGTATCTCATTATTCCGCCATTTCTATTGCGGCTGACGCGAGATTGTTCGCCTAGATCTTTTAATTTTACATATCGAGAAATTGGCGGTCAAAAGGATTACGCGGTATTCGGTCATTGCGTAATTCTATGTCCATAGAAAATGTATGGACGCATTCAGAAAACTGCATCGAACTGCAGAAAAAAAAATAATATTGACTAGGTGCTCTCGGATTTGCAATGTGGGGACTATTTGGCATATTTTGAGTACTTTCACGCACCGTGTGTACCTATATCCGCACTTCCACATTAATTATGCAAGGTTTCCAATGTCCATTCATTTTATCTCATTTACTTATTCAGTCATCAATAGTTTCCCAACCAAATTATATTTTCCTTAGGTGCCACCGGATTATATGAGAGTAATCAATGCACTTATTTATCATTATTTTTTCAGAGCTTAGGGCCTTCAAATCGCGCTTCCCTTGAATGGTTAGTGAGACACACCCCACATACAAAACGCATAATATCACGTGCTACCCTTTCGTCAGTTAGCCGTGCCCAGACCGAACTGTTTTTGCAAGTAGTTAAAATATGTGTTGACGTCTATAACTACGACCCCACCCACCACTATAATGACACAACAACTTAACGTGCATGCGATTTATTAACCGTTATTTACGGTACTAGTGGCGCTTCGCTTTTGGTTCGGTACTTCCTCATCCACGGACAATTTCGAACGGTACAAAGACGACGATATCTGAGATCAATCCCACGAGGTTTAAGACCTGGAAGGCTACCTGTGGGACCCTCCATTGAATACCGGTATATACGTACATATATATGGAATACCTCACAGCTAACAGCTACAGTACAGTATGGAGTGGACCCTATGGCGACATATGGCGAGACAGCGCTACGGAATACCCGACAGCTAGCAAACAAGTACTGTATGTGTATGTGTGACTGTATGCATGTGTTGTGTGAGTGGCTATGAATCCTCTCTCCCCCTCTCTGTGCACGTATGCCAGTATGTACATGTATATGTACATGTATGCTAAGAATCAGTTCTTGTGTGTTGTTGTGTTACCTTGTGCATACGTACATGAATGTACATGTAATTGGCTTGTTTTGATGACATTCTGCATTGTTTTCCACAGTACACAGCTCAATCTCCAGCTATCAATGCTCACCAAAGGCAAGTTTAGCTTTGCAGGGTTGGCCTATTTACCCACTCCCTCCCTCCCTCCCTCCCTCCCTCCCTCCCTCCCTCCCTCCCTCCCTCCCTCCCTCCCTCCCTCCCTCCCTCCCTCCCTCCCTCCCTCCCTCCCTCCCTCCCTCCCTCCCTCCCTCCCTCCCTCCCTCCCTCACTCCCTCTCCTTGCCTCTTCCCTCTTTCCATGATCCTCTCCTTCCACTTTCCTTCAACAGAGGAGGCCCAGAACAGTGACGAAGATAAGGACAGACTCAGCAAGGTGACCCACACATACCAGTCTGAGAGGAAGGCGGAGCCAGCAGGCCTGGGGGCCACTCTCACCTTGGTCATGGAGACAGAACAGAACAGGGACCAGCGGGGTGTCGTGGAGAAGGCACAGAATTTGAACCAGGTCTGGGCACTGGGCACCACTTGCAGTAACCCTTTATAGGCCAGTCAGATACAGTGATATAAGACACCAATATTAGCATTATTAATTTTTATTTGTATACGTACATATGTCTAGTTGCCATGGTGATTTTACCATAGTACATGTCCTCGTACTATGCAGCAAAACTCATAGTCTGTTGTATAATGATTTAAAAATATAGTTTGTTTATATATAGTATGGAAGAGGACAATATACAGAGGACAGGACTACACCAAGTACATTGAGAGGAGGGAGACCTCACAGAGGAGTGCAGCCAGCAGGTGGGTGTGATCAAGGGAGGTGTGGTAGCAGATGTGATGAAGCCAAGTATTGTGGCATACAAATGTACGATTACATGTGGTGTGTTGTATGTACTGGACTGGTGTGTTGCATGTACTGGACTGGTGTGTTGTATGTACTGGACTGGTGTGTTGTATGTACTGGACTGGTGTGTTGTATATACTGGACTGGTGTGTTGTATGTACTGGACTGGTGTGTTGCATGTACTGGACTGGTGTGTTTCATGTACTGGACTGGTGTGTTGTATGTACTGGACTGGTGTGTTGCATGTACTGGACTGGTGTGTTGTATGTACTGGACTGGTGTGTTGCATGTATTGGACTGGTGTGGTGTATGTACTGGACTGGTGTGTTGTATGTACTGGATTGGTGTGTTGTATGTACTGGATTGGTGTGTTGTATGTACTGGACTGGTGTGTTGCATGTACTGGACTGGTGTGTTGTATGTACTGGACTGGTGTGTTGTATGTACTGGACTGGTGTGTTGCATGTACTGGACTGGTGTGTTTCATGTACTGGGCTGGTGTGTTTCATGTACTGGACTGATGTGATATATGTACTGGACTGGTGTGTTGCATGTACTGGACTGGTGTGTTGTATGTACTGGACTGGTGTGTTGTATGTACTGGGCTGGTGTGTTTCATGTACTGGACTGATGTGATATATGTACTGGACTGGTGTGTTTCATGTACTGGGCTGGTGTGATATATGTACTGGACTGATGTGATATATGTACTGGACTGGTGTTTTTACTGGTGTATGCACTGGACGAGTATGTTGTAGGTGTGATGTGCCTACTGGATTGCAATGTGGCACTGTGGTCACTGTGATCCAGAAGCCTCTGATTATGGGTGGGTGTGTGTCACTAGTTCCTGAGTCCTACATGCAGTACAGAGGCATAAGCTATTAGCTGGCCTATCTGCTTGCCACCACCTCACATATTTCGTCATAGCAAACTGTGTGTATGCTTGTGTTTTTTTGTTATGTACATGGTCCATTTCTAGGGGTCTGTAGCTTTTTACTGGAGGGAAGCCTTGATAGTGGCAGTGAAACCCTATCTCAATAGATTTGTAAGGACTGGGCCACTGGAAAGTTTATATGCTGAGCTATTCACACACATGGCTTCATATAAACCCATGGCTTCTCCAAGGCAGTGTGTGTGTGTGTGTGTGTGTGTGTGTGTGTGTGTGTGTGTGTGTGTGTGTGTGTGTGTGTGTGTGTGTGTAGGGGTGGGGGCACTCACCTAAATTTACAAATTCTGAGGATGATACACTGGTGTCTAGTACTTCTCACCACCACCCTTCCTCTTTACCAAAGGTGCAGGGGCAATGCCCCACCCCCTATCCTCCCCCTCATACAACATACCAATTGAGTACATGCAACACAGCACATACAGTGTGTTATGTACTGGACTGGTGTGTTGAACTGGACTGGTATATGTACTGGGCTGGTGTATTGGACTGGTATGGCCAGTCCAGTACATACAACACACCAGTCCAGTGCATACAACACACCAGTCCAGTACATACAACACACCAGTCCAGTACATACAACACACCAGTCCAGTACATACAACACACCATTCCAGTACATACAACACACCAGTCCAGTACATACAACACACCATTCCAGTACATACAACACACCAGTCCAACACAGGATGGATGGGTCTCTTCTAAAATAAAGAATGGTGTGGCAGTAAGTCCTGAAAATAGTGTGGCAGTAAGTCCTGAAAATAGGGAGGGCATTTTAGCTTGGAAGACATGTGGGTTTGAAATTGATGCTAGTCCTTTTATCTTATACATGTATACCACAAGCGTGGTTTTGTAGGCCACAGCATGAAGCAGAATGTAAACTACCTTAGTCCAGGTAACCACAAATTTGACAGAGAGCTGATAATTCTAAAACTGCTTCTGGGTTTGTTTTTGAATGTCAATGTCTCTGTCTTTGACAATGTGTATGACATGATTTTTGAAATAGATGCTGCCCTCATGAAGGCACTTGCCCAGGAGACTACTGCTGATTGCAGATTTCCATCTTAATGTGCCCCTCCTACATGTGTGTGTGTGTGTGTGTGTGTGTGTGTGTGTGTGTGTGTGTGTGTGTGTGTGTGTGTGTGTGTGTGTGTGTGTGTGTGTGTGTGTGTGTGTGTGTGTGTGTGTGTGTGTGTGTGTGTTCAGAGCCCTGCCTACCAACCCATATTGGAGTAAGGTCTGGAGAAGAAAATGGAGGTCACTACCATGTGCAGGAATCAAACTTTTATGTATGTGTGTTAAATTTGTTTGGTAGTATGAACATTTCGGTTCTCTCCACATAAACTGATTTCTGTCACAATGGGCAAATGTCACAAATGGCTCAGCACAGCAGGGGACTTTCATGATGATTCACACATGTGTGTGTAAAGCATGGCATGGGACATTGGCTACAAAATTGAAATGCAATGTAGATGTGACAAATCAATTTGGGATCTGTTTATACAACATGACACTACTGATGTGATGTGGTCAAGAAACCTTATGAGCATGCAACATCTACACACACACACACACACACACACACACACACACACACACACACACACACACACACACACACACACACACACACACACACACACACACACACACACACACACACACACACACACACACACACACACACACACACCAGCAAACAGTTCTTGGACAAGATCTTGCCCATGGTGGCAAGATTATGCTGGCAAAGATCGTGGCCAAGATCTTACCCAAGGTATGGCAAGATCTAGGCCTCCTGCCAAGATCTTGCTCTTGGCAAGAATCTTGCCCAAAAACTTTTTGCTGGGACCAGACCCCTGAATAGACATCACTGCATGCATGAATTGCTACCACACAAAAAGGGTTATGTTATAAAAGTACAGGTCCTGCTATGAGGTTCTCAACGTGACATCATAGTATCTTAGAGCGTACAATAAAAAATAATAAAACGGTACATATCTTGAAAGAGAACTACGGGGTTCCGAAGGCTGTAGGGGGTTAGCGCTTAAGTTTAACAGACTGCCCTGGAAAATGGTCGCGGCCGACGTCCGAGTTTGTGCTAATTGATGCGTATCCACCTCTTGTCGGATGGGTGGGGGCTGCTGTGACGTTACAGTATAGGAGTTTATTAACGAAGCGCAATTAAAATGGCAGTTATTGAACAGTGCAATTACAAGCAAGTCTCGTTTCCAGGCCCAGGAACGAGACTGCGACGGTAATTAATTTTTTGTCTTGATTTTTGTATAGCAGTGCTTTATTGCAACGCAATGAAAACTACAATTCAAATTCAGACTAATTTTTAGTATTTTCCGTGGTCATTTAGAATTCAATTTGAAATAAAATGCAAGATGACCGCCGATGTATGGGCCATTTCTCCATATGATTTATTTTTTCCTTACGTCTTTTGTTTTTCCTGATGGCTGAAAAGGGGAACCAAGTAGCGGATATGCAAGGGCAACAGGGCGCGAATCTGCGCAAGTACAGCAGGATGCTTCCTCAGCGAGCCAGCAAAGGGCTGAGAAAACTCGGAGAGCCTGAAGACGGTGATGAGGTGCGTGGCCAAGGAGGTGTTTGACGAAGGCCGGAGTCAGCGCCAGCAGCAGTAGCAGCAGCAGCCTTAGTCATTGCCGTCTGGTGGGACGACGGGTAAGCGAAAATTAAGAGTTGGATAATATGGGTTGTAGTGTGGCTTTATTAGGTGGATAACGAAGGGCCACGTAAATGGCTGGGAATGGATACCCAGTAGCGGCGAAAAAGGGGGCCACGTAAATGGCTGGGAACGGAGACTCAGTGGTGGCGTGAATGGGGCCTGTCATGGCACAAAATGTCCTACCTAAAAATTGTCCGGCGGACCGATTATGGCAGCCAAATTTGGTCCGGGACCAAATATGGCTGCCATACTTGGTCCTAACGGACAGAATGTGGCTGCCATATTCGGTCCCACCATGCCATATTATGTCCGCCCGAGGACCAAATGTCGCATCCATATTCTGTCCGGTAGGACCAAATATGGCTGCTATATTTGGTCCCGGACCAAATGTGGCAGCGACATTTAATCTGGGACGAAATGTTCTCAATTAAAAAATATAAATATTGCATACATATCTTCATAAAAGTGACTGAAAACATGATAACACAATTAATTGGACAAGCACACTTAGTCTAAATCATTGACAATCATTGACAAAGAAACAGCACTAATTCTCAGTCCAACTTTTGCATTGCACACAAGCCCACTTCGTACGTGGTTGTTGGGAAACTGAAGATACTGACACACATAAGTCAATATGATACCATGTTCCACAATAACTACACTCAATCATTTTAATTCCTTCCAATTTTGGCAATCTGCAAACACAATGTATTGGTATATTTGCTGAGTGCCTCACTTTGGATCCATGGCGTCTTATCTTTTGTATTGGAAATGCAGTAATATTTTGCTTCTCAAGGTTTTCAATTAAGTGCTTCTTCATTGCCTTCTGTTAATAGAAGAAGCTACCTGGTTGTTCTCCTCTAGCCAACGAAGTAGCAAATGCTATAATTGCAAATAGCCCACAGTCATCACAACCTTGCTGCATTTGCACATCAGTATAGGTAAGTTTGATAATGTCTTTGGGAGTGCAAACAATGCTTGCAATCTGGTTTAATAGAGAACTAGTTGGACCACCTGATGCACAGTCATAGACATGTATCTCTTCATCATTGCAGTTAATGTTTGAAACCATTACCCAATGGTGTTTTCCAGTGTTCATAAAATGAACTCACTTTTTGCATTGCTATATGACAAGACCATACCCAGTGCAACCTCTTGAAGCCCTTGTATATGAGGATACATTGATTTCAGTAGTTTCTGACCAGCATCTACAATCTCATCACTTAGCCACCCACCACTTGTAATCATTTTCTTATCTTCTGTTGTCAACCCTGGTACCCAGTGTTGGACTTCATCTTGAGCCAGAGGAACGTAGCTTTCAACTTCAATTGCTGGTCGACATGGTACAGTCATCGTTTTACTGATTTGTCGCATCAGTTTAGCAACAAGCTTAGTTTTGGTATTGCACTCTCGTTTGGATCTAGTCCCATCTCCCTTAGGAAAAAATTCTGGAGTAGGTATCAGAAGCTTTGGCTTCTCTGAGAGTAGGGATGAATACTGATGTTCACTTGTGTGATTACTTTATTGCAGTACAGCAGATGCTGAATCCTTTGCAGTAGGAGAAAGAGCAAATGTAGTCTCATCCTTTGTAGGTGACAAGACACAGCTGATTGTGGGGGAGAAGCACCTAATGCAGGTGAATTTCTGCCAGGAGATGGAGTTGAATGTGATTCATTGGAGGCTGATGGTGACTGAAGTCTTCTTGAAGGTGAACAGGACAATGACTTGTACACTTTAATATGAACATGGCTAACTCTTGGAATTGTGGTGACAGGACCTTTTCCACATGATTGTAGCTCATAAAAACCTTTTCCTAGACTCTTTGTGATCAAATAAGGTCCAACCCATGGGAAATCTAGTTTGCCTCGTTTTGTTTTTTTCTTTCTGAAGTCTTTCTTCAGGACTTGTGTACCTACACTGTAAAAGACTGCCTTACTGCGTTTCTTATCATACTGCTCCTTCTGTTTCTTCTGAGCAGAAATAATGTTTTTCTGCACTTCCTCCAGTATAGCTTTGTGTTGTGACTCTTTCTGCTGAATTTCGATTTCCTGAGAACATATGGTAACTTCAGCTTCATTGCATGGCCCTTGTTGTACACCAGCATCAAGATCAAGGGGAAGAATGGCTTTGCGACCAAACATAATCTCAAATGGAGAAAATGTTGTTGATTCATGTTTCAAAGTGTTGTAAGCTAATGAGCAAGTGTCCAAATAATCATCCCATTTCTGTTTCTTTTCTTGTATGTACTTGCGAAGCATATTTTGTAAAGACTGATTGAATCTCTCAACTAACCCATTGCTCTGTAGACATGAAGCAGTTTAGCAAGTTATTCATTTAATTACTGAGGTGTTTCATAAATGAAGAAAAAATTTACTGTAATGAGCAGTTTAACTTATGATCGCTGATAAACATTCTACTATTGTGCATGCCCCAAAAAAACCAAGTTTACATGTATATACAGTAATTATTAATATCAAACAAATTAAAAATAACTAACAGCAATTAATACTTCCTGGCATCATATTAGATTACTAAATTATATAACTATTATAAGCTTCATAGTGTTCATTTAAGTTTAATAATTGCAATCTATATAGTCGACTAATAAATTCAAATCAATTAGTTATCAACATTTGAAATAATGATTTTTTGATTTCATTTATTTAGGAGGAATTTTTGAGGTTTGAATCAATTTTTTCATTTTGACCATTTCAGTTAATAAAAATAATTATCTATCAGCATGTCTTCCTTTGCTGATAGAAATTTTAGCATTAATAATTAAATAGTTATAGTTGATTTTGAAACACCCTGTAGATTTAGTTAAAATTTTATCAGTAGAATTATGTGTTAGTGATTAGTTATGTACACACGAAAATCAGTCAAATAAAAATGTCTAAAAGGCTGCTGATATTGTTTTTCTCAACTCCCAAAACATTAGACACAAAGATCTTTAATGAAATAGTGTGTGGTGTCAATTGATCTCAACAGGCTTGAATTGCTTTTTTCTACTGCACTACTTCCCCCCACCCTCTTCAGTGGCGTATCCAGGATTTCAGCGAGGGGGGTGCTTAAGGTCAGGCCCGATACGAGAAGGGGGGGGGGGGGGTGCTGTCGGTTTCTGGCCCGATATGAAAAGCGGGGGGAGGGGGGGGGGGGTATGATCGCGTATCGGGGGGCCCGGGATATAGTACAGTAGTAGAGTTCATGTGTACGTGTATCAATAGGCAGCGCAAGCGTGCAGCTATTATTATAAAATGCGGCCCGAAAAGTTATGAATTAATATATGGAAGGACCTATGGCCGAGGGGGGTGCTCAAGCACCCAGAGCACCCCCCCCCGACCCCTGGATACGCCACTGCTCTTGATTGTGTCTACCTGAGGATGATATGCAGTTATCAGATGGTGCCTTATGTTCAGAATCTTCATCATTTCATCATTAAGCTGGCTCTTGAATTCACTTCCTTGGTAGATAGTGATCACAGTAGGTAGCCCCATCATCATAAATATCTAGTAAGTACACAAGTATTGGGAAAATGAATATATAATTAACATCACATATATACCTTAAAGAGTGAGCTAGCGATTCCTGATGCTTCTTTGGTTGGAAGAGCAACAGCTTCTACCCATTTTGTGAAATAATCACATAGGGTAAGAATGTAACTATTTCCCGAGGTGGTCTTAGGTGAAATAGGACCAACAAAATCAATGCCCACGTGATGCCAGGGTGAATGGACTGGAACTGGAAACAGTTCTGGTGTTGCAATGGACAGTTTCTGGCTATTCCTTTGACAGAGGTCACAGGTAGAGATCTGTGTAAGAAACATATACATGCATGTAATGAGAAATGAGATATATTATTCAACACTTACCATAATTTCTATATCCTTTACTCGCTGCTGCTAACATATCTGACTTCAAATACCTCCTGTTTGATCGAAGTCATCAATACGTGGATGCCATACAGAGCGCGCGATGTATATATTTACCTTTTGCCCAGTCGAATTCTTTTTGGTTTTTTTTGTAGAAGACCTCTCCATCTCTCAAAGTGTTGCAGCCTTTCTTCTGATGACTCTTTTTTCGTTGCTGGCACTACCCTCCCATCAAACAAGTAAAAAGACATGCCTTTTCGACCAGATCTTCATTTTCATCCGCACACATCTCTCTAGCAGTTTCTGATGCAGTTACATGTGCTTTCACACTTCTAAACGCATGCGCTTCGAGTAGGACCGTTTGTGGCAGGGGCGGACCAAATATGCGGCATATTTTGTCTGGCCGGACCAAATTTTGACCCGGACCGAATATTTTGTGACAGGCCATGTGAACGGCTGGGAATGGATACCCAGTAGTGGCGGGAAAGGGGGCCACGTAAACGGCTGGGAATGGAGACCCAGTAGTGGCAGGTAAGAGGTCACGTAAGTGGCTGGGAATGGAGACCCAGTAGTGGCAGGTAAGAAGCCACGTAAACAGCTGGGAATGGAGTCCCAGTAGTGGCGGGTAAGATGCCACCACTGTCTTCCTTCCGTTCTAAGGTACTGGAGGTGGATGACGACCCAACGGTGATTCCACTCTGGCTGCAACAACTGGGCTGGGTACCTGGAGAATGGAGCAACAAGACCTGGGTCAGGTGGCTGAGAGACTCCTTCGGGAGTCCCTTGCCCCTGCTACCAGGTGTACCTATTGCTCGGCACAGGGCCAATACCTGACTTACTGCACAGAGGAGCACACCCAGCCGCTACCTATGAATGAGGACATTTTGTGCAGATTCGTTGCATGGATGTTTGTACATGACTTATCTCACCCAACTATGAAGTCGTACCTTTCGGCTGTGCGTCACCTTCAAATCATGAGCGGTTTGGGTGATCTGTTTGTATCCGAGATGCCCTGACTGCAGTATGTGTTGAAGGGAGCCAGAATCAAGCGGTCAAAGTCGACCCCGGGAGCTAAGTGGTCCTGCTTGTCGATGACCCTGGGCCTCTTGCTAAAGATGAAGGACATCCTAAGCAGAAATGGGCGCGATTTCAATAACATCATGCTTTGGGCGGTGTGTGCTATTTTGGCTTCTTGAGGTCAGGAGAGCTGACAGTTCCATCGCTCAACTCTAACTGCCCCCAGAGTCACCTTAGTATGAACGATGTGTCAGTCGACAGAGCTGGGAAGCCAGAAATAATACACCTCACGCTCAAAGCGTCCAAGACGGATCCTTTCAGAAAGGGCGTGACCATCTCCGCGGGCAGGACTGCGAAACAGCTATGCCCAGTTGTAGCCCTATTGGCTTACCTAGCGGTGCGGAGTGGCCAGGAGGGGCCTCTGTTCCAACACTACGACCGGCGTCCTTTGACAAAGGCCGCCTTCGTGGATCATGTGAGGAGAACTCTGACCCTGGCCGGTGTGGACGACCGGAATTATGCGGGCCACAGCTTCCGGATCGGGGTGGCTACGGCTACTGCAACCGCAGGAGTGGACGACTCCTTGATCCAAACATTGGGTCGGTGGAAGAGTAGTGCCTACTTGGCATATATCCGTGTGCTGAGGGAATGTCTTGCAGCGATCTCAACGAGGCTCGCTGACTGAGTAGCATCGACATTACATGTAGGCAGTTACGGCAGTATTTGTGTGAGTGAATCGAAGTGATCCCAAGTACTCAGTGAAGCGGTCGGAGTGGGGAGGGGGAGAGGAGGGAGGAAGGGGAGGGGAGAGAGGAGGGAGGAGAGGGGGGAAGGACGAGGGGAGGGAGGAGAGGGGAGGGAAGAGAGGGGTGGAGAGGAGAGGAAGGGGAGGAGGGAGGAGAGGAGAGGGAGGAAATGGGAGGGGGAGGGGAGTGGAGGAGAGGAGAGTGGAGGAGGAGAGGGGGAGAGAGGCAGGGAGGAGGGGGAGGGGAGGGAGAAGAGGGAGGGATGGGAGTGGAGGAGGGGAGGGAGGAGAGAGGCAGGGAGGAGAGGGGAGCCCTGGAGGGAAGTGGATGAGACAGAGGAGAGGGTTGAGTGGAGGAGGAAGGAGAGGGCAGGGAGGAGAGAGAGGGAGGGGAGGGAGGAGAGGGAGGGAGGAGAGGGAATACAGGGGAGGTGAGGAGGAAGGGAGTAGAAGAGAAGCTACTACTAATAGCTTCACATTTATACCCAATATGTTATAATTGCCCCAGCCTGTTTCCACTTAGAATGTTGAGAACAGGAACAGCCACTGGATTGGGGTCAAAATAGTAGTCACTACCTCCCCATAACATATGGGTAGAGGCACACCTCCGAAGTGTAGGTAATTCGTAAAGGTACCGGAGGGTGCAGCTCAATGAGGGAGACACTAAGAGGAGGATGTCTAACACAGGAGGCTGCAGCTGCTTGATGATGGCTAGGACATTGATCTAAATGGTACACCCTCCAGTCCATACGCACATGTACTATAAATAGTTACCAGAGCTCAAACCACAGTATACATGTGCATGTACTTCACATGCGTATACCATCGCGAAGAAAAAGTATGGCTACAGTTCCATAGTATATGTTGTAATTACCTTCTGTCTCCTTTTGTTCTGTATTTCCAACTGGGGAGCAGAATTTGTCTACGTGGTCGAAAAAGTACGTTGAAGTCGATGCGTTCGTCAAAAACTGGCCGCTTGTAGGAAGCAGTGGAGAGAAAACTAGGCCATGTGGCTTCTAATAGAACAAAGGTACTTCATTTCATGTATGACCTTTAAATGGTGACAAGTTTAAACATGTTAACACGTAGTGGTAAGGTTGTCGGTTGTCAAGGGTGGTTGCTAAGGCATTATGCCACTTTTTCAATATTTCAATAGGTATGCCTTTTGTCCACAAATTGTACGGCCGCATAGGAATGAGACGCCTCCTCAAGATCTACGGCCTGACCGCTGCATGGCTGAAAGCAACTTTTATCTTTAAAGGTGCGTTATATATGCAGTTACTGAATTACCGCTACATGTATTCACAAAATTAGCTCAATCTGTATGCGCATCATTTAGAAAGCATTCATGCACATATGAACTAGGCTCAAACAGTAAACGGTTTGGACTTCCTATTTTCTACAGACCATTTCGCTATGGTAAAATACATTTTTGTGTCTTAAGGCGTTTCCGCACTAGCAAAGGCAAACCGGATCGATCCGCATTGTGGCCAATGAATTTAATCAGTGAGTACATTGATCCATATACACTGATTAAATTCATTGACCACAATGCGGATCGATCCGGTTTGCCTTTGCTAGTGCGGAAACGCCTTTACTCTAGCTTTGTGCCAGTATTGCAAACATTTTGTGAATTTCTATATCCATCATCGATAAAGGTTACTAGTAATTGGTATTACAAAATCAAGGTACGATGTTAACATGTTCCAATGATGACTGGTCCAGCACCTGATAATTACGAACAAACAGCACAGATATGTAAACTAAAAGTCCTTCTTCACAGTGCCTGTGGATGCTCAAGAGCTGGCATACTGCTTAGCTACACAGACCTGTAGGGATCTGCCATTATGCCCTCTTGAATTTGAAACACTGGTGAGCACCAGGCTGTCGCCAGATGTATTGAGGTTATCCAAAGAAGATATCACTAACTTTAACGGCAAGGGCTACTTGGCAATTGCACTGGACACTATTGTTGATTGCCTCTGACCTACATCTATGTTAAATTGTTGTGAGCTGTTTTGATTGGTTTCTCCTGTATTCTGGAATATTTGTGTGTGTGTGTGTGTGTGTGTGTGTGTGTGTGTGTGTGTGTGTGTGTGTGTGTGTGTGTGTGTGTGTGTGTGTTTGTGTTTGTGCTACCAGGTTGCATTTGGAGCATCCAGGTCATGATGGCAACTGGAAAAAAAAGTTGTACAAGTCCTATAAAACAGCAGCCACAAAAGTGCAAAGGCTTTCATATCAAAACATAGATAATGCCTGTTCCTACCCACCACCACAAAATAATACACTGGGAGGGGAACCAACCACAACAAACGTGCACACACACACACACACACACACACACACACACACACACACACACACACACTATAATACATGCACCACACACATCTACTTCACATCCACAAATATTCCAAAATACAGGAGAAACTAATCAAAACAGCTCACAACAATTTAACATAGATGTAGGTCAGAGGTCATCAACAATAGTGTCCAGTGCAATTGCTCAATGTTTATGTTGATGAAAGCTGCATCACAATTCGCGAGGATTGTACTAGGATTAGCGAACTTCTCCGTAGGTAGTGCCGCAAAATTGCAGCGCAGTACAGAAAGGCAGTAGGGCGCAAAAACTGCATAGTACTAGAAGGGAGTACAGTTATAGATATACTGCATGGAGAATCTGGGAGCTTGAGTGATGAAAGAATCCCCTTGAGGTGCGATGGTCAAGATAAAGAATTGGAAAGTCTCTACGAAGAAGTAAAGCAACTGAAATTTGCCTTATCCGCTGAATGTGGTTACGCCAAAATAGGTAAGCCAATTGACTATTTATCACCAAGGCAAGCACGACGAAAACTCTCGGATTTCACGAAACACGCAGAGGCTGTTCTGTGGTTTGCTGAAAGTTACGGGCTGACTCCAATATCAATGCAGCTTGCAAAAACATCCAATCGTCAGCCTCTCCAGATACAGCTGGACAAAAGAGAAGAGGTCCCAATCGCCAGTGAACACAAATCCAAAGAAAAAGAACACCTTTCGCAGGTGAGGTCATGTGGTACATGTCTAGTGGCTTGGGTGGTTGGTCAGGGTTGAAGCCCAAAGGGTGTCGCCTGCCATTGATGTATGACCGGAAAATCAGTGTACAGGTACAATTCGATGCACATGTATGTGGAGTGGTGGGTGGGTCAGTGAAAAATTCAGGTCGTCAATAGGCATATCGAGAAATCGCCCATATATACACACAAGCACTGTGTAAATGTATGCATGTTTGTGATAAGCAACACACACACACACACACACACACACACACACACACTTGTAAATGTACATGATGACAGTTGTCCATATTTTTCCTGTGGAAGGGCACAAATGTGGTTTTGATAGGATTTATATATGTATGTTCAGATCCATATGTACACAGGTACTATACCTCATGGATCGTTTTAAAGTTCTACCATGAGCTATTGATGGTCCAGCCCACCATTCCAAGATCCCACCGGATTAAATGTGTGCGCAGTGAACTCAATCAATCCTTGAAGACCAAGATGCATCGGGTACCAGGACCAAACCATGGAGTTTACTGCTCACTTACTTAGAGGCTTCGCGAAGAACTTGAAGTTATTGTAAGTACAGCAGCATATGATGTACCTAACTGCATACTTTATCAGATTCAGCTGAATCCAGATTCCAACCATGAAGTCTTTAGGATAAAACTAAGTGGTGATGGTGCCAAGTTTAGCAGGTGCTCTAATTTCTTCCTAGTATCATTTGCAATACTTAACCTGGAGCAACGTGTGCTCTCACCACGAGGTACATGTGTAACTTAGTTATAAGTTTTGTGGTGGCTGCATGACATTAACTTTGAACAGATAATCACACAGTGGCAGTAGTGAAGATGTCAGAATGTCATGACATTTTGGCAACCACCCTTGAACCACTGCTCCAGGAGATAAAACTCCTCATGGAATCACAAATTATTGAGGTTGAGGGAAAGCAGTATCAGGTGGAGTTGTTTTTAGGAGGGGATCTAAAGGTAGGGTGAACATGCACACTATATGATCAAATCCTATCTGCTTTGGTAGTTCTTGCTGATGTTTCTGGGTTTTGGACAAGCAAATTAAAAGTATGCTTGCATATGGTGTTTGGTGCCATCAACTGATCGGTAAGGCTACACTGTGTCCTGATAACTATCAATGCTCACTAAGGTATTATTATTATTATTATTATTATTATTATTATTATTTTATAGTTGGAATACTTCTAAACAGCATAAGGCAAGAACTATCAAGGATATCGAATCATGTGCTGGCAACTCAAGGGAATCATACAGTGTGAAGTACCGTCCACTGCTACCTATTGACCTTGACCATGTTGTTCCAGATGAGCTGCATTGGTTCCTACGTGTTATGGATGTTCTGCTTGAGAATGTAGTATTGCAGGTTGTCTAGTTGGATGTCAAAGGCAATAAAAAGCAGGCAGATCCACTCCAAGGGGCAATGCTCCAGACGTTAGTGGAGAGCATCCAGGCATGTGGTGTAACATTTCGCATCTGGCTAAAAGATTCCGGTTTATCTGCACTGGATTGGACATCACTCGGAGGAGCAGGGATGAGGAAAGTTCTCTCCAAATTACCTGCCTATTTCAAAGACATCTTGCCGCAAGACTGCAGTGAATGCATTATCCAACTATGGAAGGTACATGTGAGAAATTAGTACTAAATTAGTATGCCTTGCTCTGTTCTGAGATATTATGGGCTAACTAGGACTTTGAGAACTGCACACAAACATAAGCAGTTGGACACCAGACAGTGATGTCATTGAATCAAAGGTGAGACACCCTATAAACAAGCTGCAACAATGTTTATAATTGCACTACCTCTCCACCAAGGCAAAGCAGTGGATCAAAGATTTTGCTGCCCTATCCCCTGTGGCACAGGGCTATCAAAGGGATAGAGTTACTCCATACATGCATATTATGGCAATGCATATGCCACATATGATCAGGTTGCATGGCAATATAAAACAATTCAGCTGCCAAGGTATAGGTATAGGCAGTGTGTAAATTGCTGTAACTAATTTACTTTACTCTCACATGCACAGGTGTTGAAAAACTGAATGATGTAGCCAAGCGTAGCTATCATAGTTCTTGCCAAAGAGAGATCCTGCAATGGAAATAATGCTAACTGAGCAGAGGATGTCGACTAATTCTCTACTTTGCAGAAAGGCACGAAAGGAATCGTGAATACTGGGAAGGGGGGATAGTGAGTAGTAGGAAGTGACAGCGAAATTGAACACAACATTTCAGCTATCAGTAAATGTTCTGCACTCTGCGCACACACCCATTTCTACTGCCATTATTATTAATAGTAAGCACTCATACATGTATGCATTCTTTTTCATTACCTGTTGGTTTTCTTGCTGGTCTAGTGGACAGTGTGTTGCAAGCAATTATGGTATCCCGTGTGCCTATATATGGTATGGGAAAATGACATATACATAATATACAGAACATTGGCGACCAAAATGGGTCAAATCATGTACAGCAAAACGCGACAGAACAGTTCAAGCAAGCTGCGCTAAGCTTTAAGCGCACGCCACTGTGCAGGGTACCGAGGAGTATAGAGCTCCAGGAAAGAGCTAGCTGGCAGCCGCGGGTAAGCGTTATGGATATGACGCTGGACATGTACAAGCTACTATATAGTACATAACACAGCATCACCGCTTCACCATGCAGTAACCTAGAAATTACTTAAATGAGTGTGCGGCAGTGCACAATAGGTAAAAACACTAAACGTACAAGTTTGGACCCTTGTGGCCTGGGTAGCCCCGCTGTTAGGGAGTTAAATTGAGAGATGATGAACAGAACTTGAACCTATTTTTTAAACATCTGGTTATATATGTCTGGTGTTGCCATGTGCACTTCACACACACACACACACACACACACACACACACACACACACACACACACACACACACACACACACACAGACACAGACACACATAAATGCCATAGGCAGTCAGTCATTCACACATCAACGTTCGGGCTTTGCTGTTGTAATTTTATTTCCTAATTGTCCACCTACATACAAACATAAAACTGCCTCAATCATCCTATTTCTGTTTCTCTTTTGCATTTACATTTGTATTTCTATTGCAGTCTTTGCTTTTTCTAAATCGTCTTGTGCACATTTATCATGCACACACATACACACACCATGCAAGTGTGTTGTATGTGCGTATGTATTATTTCTGGTGTGTGAGAGTAGGTATGTGAGTGTGTGGGTGTGTGTAGTTGCTTAAAAGTACATGTTGGGACCTTTGTGGCCTGGGTAGCCACAATGTTAATGAGTTAAGTCGAGAGATGATGAACAGGTCTAGAGCCAAATTTTAAACATCTGGTTACTAAATTGTCAGGTGTTGCCATGTGCACTTAATACACAAACACACACACATACACACACATACACATACACACACACACGCACATACACACACACACAAACATACACACACACACGCACATACACACACACTCATGCCATGACCCTACAGCAAGGCTGGCATGCCAAACATGAACCTGTTCAATGACACAAATTTTCCACTTGTTGCTAAGGTACAGAGGTCAGCTATAAGCTGCCTCAGAAATCTAAATTCCATTTTACTCCATCTCTCTTTTATACATTTGTATGTATGTATAGTTATTTAACAGGAAGTAATTGCGTATTCATGTCCTCGATGCCAGTCGTAATAGGTAAATGGCGTGAAACGACCGGGAAATATGCAATTACTTTGCACAGTTGTATCCCCGTAACGGATAAAGAAAAAATCAACGAAAAGAACAAATCAATAGGTACAGGATCCCTCTACGTACAAACCAAACTAGGAGTGAATTGAATTTTCCTGCCAAAAGATATGGCGGATTTGAACCCCAAGGGGTATCGGACGTTGTAACACTGGCACGAAGCTAATGCAAGAGCCCATAATCGATTTTACCAGAGGGAAATGATGTAGTATGAAGTGTTGAAAATAGGAAGTCAATAGCATTTACCGTTCCGAAGTTATAGCGATTCAAACGTGAGTCATTTTAAAAACTTTTTAAAAATATAATGAAAGTTCATTTTCGCGTGAACTGACCCATATGATTATATTTTCTACTAATGTTTCTGGGGTTAGGCCAGGCTAATTCCAAGTACTCCTGCATATGGTGCTTGGTACCTTCGAGTGATCGGTATAGTTTCTACTTATCCATGCAAATGTGTTTTAATTTAATGTAATATATTGCAGTTGGAACACATCTAAAGTGCATACGAAGCGATCAATTGAGGACATTCAGAGATGTGCAGAAAAATCCAGAGATTTGTTCAGCGTAAAATACGCCCCTCTTCTTCCCATCAATTTAGACCATGTAATACCCCATGAGCTACATCTGTTTCTGCGTATTATGGATGTCCTCATAGATAACCTCATTTCACAAGTTAAGGTTATGGACACGACAAGAAAGCTGATCTTGAGTGATCCACTTTTAGGAGCAACACTGCAAAAACTGCTGTCAAAAATCCAATTGTGTGGAGTGCCATTTCAAATATGGAGGAAACGGGATGACAATTCCATGCTGGATTGGACCTCACTTGGGGGCGCAGCTAAAAGAAAACTCCTTTCCCAGCTTCCATTATATTTTGACGAGATTCTACCATCAGATAGCAGTAAACAGATTTCAAAGTTATGGAAGGTAAATTTGCATAGATATATTGTGTACATGCCCAATCACTGTATTTGGCGGTTAGGACTTTGAGGAATTGTATTCAATGATTGGAAGCTGGACCCCTGATAGTGCCATGAATGAAGCTAAGGTGTGGTACATCTCTAGTCCATAGTTACATGTACAAGTACATAAGTTCCATTCACTTCTACATTCAGGCAAAGAAGTGGATAGCGGATTTAATTGCACTGTCCAGGGTGATGGAGGGATATCAAAGAAATAACATAACGCCATACCTGCATCTAATGGCTGCACATATACCAGAAATGATTACCTTGCATGGTAACATGAAACAATTTTCCTGTCAAGGTGAGTGTCTATAGTGAGAATTAAATGCT
>OY811972.1:14649003-14719003 GCA_963681505.1 Eunapius fragilis | reverse complement strand
TGTACCTATTGATCTGCCCTGTTCGTTAATTTTTACTTTATCTGTTACAGAGATACAGCTGTGCAAATTAAGTTCATCTTTCCCGCTCAATTCGCACCACTGTAAGGGATGAATATTCAACCTTCATTGATAACCAGCCAAACCCACGTAACATCACGTGAGTGTTCGCAGTAGTACGTACAACAATGGTACATGATTTAAGCTGTATTGCCGTAAAAAACATATATGAATAATTCAAGCTTGACAGCCACAGTAACGTCACGTGATCATGCTAGCATTCTATAAAACTTTATGTATATGCCGACTAGTTCAATTTGTCGTGTTGTAGTGTACTATTATTCTGTAGATACACAACTGAAGATGAGCTCGGCTCGTTTGGTCCGCGCATTCGAGTTCAAAAGGTACAATTGTAATTGCAATTGCAGTTTCGAAGGTGGTAATGGTGGCTTTGACAGCGACGAGTGCAGTGATGATGGTGATAGTAGACATGACGTGGTAGGATTGCCGAGTCTCACGCATTTACTCAGCATTATATATAGAGAGGTTGCAGTGTCATCCCGAGAAGAGCGGCAGCCATGTTTTTTGGTGTCCCAAGTTCTGTTACAGGTTGTAAATAATCTGTTGCAGATTGGAAACATTCTGTAACAGAACTGGAGACACCAAGAGACATGGCCGCCGCTCTTCCCAGAATGACACTGCAACCTCTCTATAGAGGGGCAGATACAGGAATTTTGAAAAGGGGTGACTCGCGATACGAAAAGTGGTGTGTGTGTGTGTGTGTGTGTGTGTGTGTGTGTGTGTGTGTGTGTGTGTGTGTGTGTGTATGTCCAGGGGATGGTGGTATAAATGCCTGTCCCAAGGGGGGGTTAGCAGGTACAACATAGGGAGGTGTAAAGATCATCCAGGGGAATATGTTCTGGGGTGGTTGGGTGGGGTTACGTTTGCCCCATGCATCTGTAAGGATGTATGGTATAGCCCAGTTGGTTAATATTGATCGATCCCCATCCCTCCCTGCCTCCTAGGTCCTACCTTTCGCGGGTTCTCCTGTGCCTGCCATAGTTCCTCTGACTTGCTGATGTGTTGCAACGAGTCGAGAACTGCACGCGTCGGACCCTGATATATTATACTTTATAGGGCCTAGTACTTTAGCCGACTGAAATTAGAACCCCTGATATATGAACATATCAATTAGCAGCGTTAAACGTACCTCAAGATATAAGTAGATAACTCGATCGATAGTTCGACAGGGGCATGGCAGCTTTGTACGCTACAGGGCACGGCAGTTTTGTATGTTGTTGGGCACGCAGCCTTGTAGGTCGTACGGCACGGCAGCCTTGTAGGTCGTAGGGCACGGCAGCCTTGTAGGTCGTAGGGCACGGCAGCCTTGTAGGTTGTACAGCACGGCAGATTTAGGGGACTGATCTCACGATGTATACACTATTCTAATAGATGCACACTAATAAAATGAGGGAAAAAAAATATTATTTAATAAATACGGGGCCCGATGCGGGGAAATTTATATTTAAAACGAAAAATTGAACATTGACGGCAGCGGCGTTCCATAATTTTCTCGTGAACTGTCCCATATTTAATTATATCTACATATTATCTCTGGTGTTATGAATAGTTACCTGTTTAACAAGGCGAGCACGATGTCTAGATGGCTATACGTACTTTTGGCCTATGAAGTCCAAAACCACGCAATGGACTCAGCAGCGCTCTTGATGCAGCTACGAGGCTGATCCAGACAAGGACTATGAGTGCGTCAGCTACGAGCTACGCTAATCAGTGGCGTAGTGTGATTGTTGAGCGCCCGGGAACATAATGCACTAATGGCGCCGGGGAGAGGGGAGGGGTGCTGTCGGCTTCTGGCCCGATTGGAGGTGGGGGGGGGGGGGGGGGGTACCTTACAGAAAAGAGGAAAGGGTAGGAGCCTTATATGAACGGGTTACAACTGCCCCCTGTATCTGCCCATGCGTTCGTGAGTTCTCGTTGATGCGATAATTAATTATCTCTAGTCTATTTCGGCGCCCCCTCAACCCTGCACCCGGGGACATATGTCCCCCCCTTTGCTACACCACTGAGGCTGATCCAGAAACGAAGGTCATGAGCACGACAGCATGGTGTGTTGATGAATGATGTAATTTATTACGCGGGGAACTGAAATCATGCCCAGCTGACCACAAAGCTAAATACATACGCCCATGCAACGCGTCACATAATTTTATTAATCGATAAATATCCTGTACTGAACCCTAGCATGTTTGACGTCATCCTGAGGTCACATTTCAACACCACTCACCCAGCCACTGAAATTTTCTCTCATGCCTGGCGTAACGAATTTATGTTTTCTAGATCACTATAGACATGGACCCAGATGAATTGGATCAAGTATATAACAATAAAGGAGATACTACTTTGATGGGTGTGGTCGGATCACTTGATGCCACGTGTTTATTTTCTGCATAATACCGGCGCAATCAAGCCGAATCTACAAATTTCTTTGTGCCTCCTGTAAGTTGTGTGGTTCCATCACTACACTCACAGTTGGTCACATCCGAATTCCTGATTACACCTACTGCCACTTCTGGGGTAACTGGTCTACAGATTACATACAACCTACCAACCTACCAACAGCAGCCTTCCCAGCAAATTAAATCTCCGTCACTTGATTATTGGTCTTTGTCAACACTTTCCCATGCACCAGTTCAATCCCATGTGCCATCCAGCACCAAAGGCAGCCCTTCTTCTCTAACCACAGCCACAGTATCACTTAATCTTACACCACATGCAAATGCTGCACATTCAAATTTAGATGTCACACCACTCAACACGCCAACTAAACTTTATTGCATTGTCATGAGCATACTGGTTGCGATTTTCCTTGTTCCAACTATTCTGGCTGTTGCCACCATCCTCATTCTACGGCAAAGGAAAATATATAGCAGGTATGCAGTTGGCATAATCAATCAGAAATGAGACCTAACACAAGTTTTTTTTACAAGGTTTTAGATTATTGGCTATTCTAAGAGATATATTGGTCCTGTACAACGTCCTTTTTATACAGTGGAAATTGGTCTGTCGATCACGGAGTTTACAATGACCTGAAATTTTAACTATCCATATTAAACATTTCACATTGCACTTTGATGCGCCTTCCATAATGCCCTTTTCGCAGCAATAATCTCGTATTATGTTAATTTGCATTAGATGGTTTTAATTACCGCAGAAAGGGACCTAATGTGATACTTTTACAGTGGGTGAATGTACACATACAATGTAATCTTAACAAAATTAGGCCATTTTAAAAGGACAGACCATTTCCAAAGCGGAAGAATGAAATTTTAGGTAATCTCTCAGAATATCCAATGATTTGAAAACTTGGAAAACATGCGTTAGTTCCTTTTTGCAGCACCGATAACATATCTCATATCAGTGCCAAATTTTTGATCTCTTTGCAGGAGACATGACCTCCATTCACTAGGTTTCACG
Organism: Eunapius fragilis; assembly: GCA_963681505.1. NCBI lineage: Eukaryota > Metazoa > Porifera > Demospongiae > Spongillida > Spongillidae > Eunapius > Eunapius fragilis. The sequence goes on along the minus strand of OY811972.1, from coordinate 14,715,511 downwards.
AGGTGATTTGATCTAATGCATGAGGGAATGCATAAATGGATCAGCATCGCAGTGTGGCATCTATAGAGGTGGTATGCATAATATGTTAGATACATTTTCATGTTGGTTCCGAAGAATGTGTAAATTAAAATTTCCATCCTTCCACCAATTCTTTTGTTCCGCATACAGAAATTTGATCCTGATTTCAAACCAACACTGAAATTAATGAAACCTCTATGTTTACAAATATACTCAATTTCCCACTATGACAGTAGTAATGTAAATTCAAACTTTTCTCTGGTTACCAGCGGCAATTTTGCTGTCTATATCGCTACTCATTATTACCATAAGCGATTATAATTAGTGGCAATCTTGTGATGTCAGGTCATATCTGCATTTTGCTTCATGCCACACAATATTTGCCACAAATTATAATCGTTTATAGCAATAATGCATGAGCAAAAAATGATGCAGCATGATTACTGCAGGTAAGATAAACACAAGAGAAAAGTTGATTTTACATTACTATGGTCATAGTGGGATATGTTTGTAAGTGTGAGGTTTGCCTTGAGGTCTTATGCTCACAAACCTTAGGCGTGTTATGTTTTCTCACTTTCGCAATCGTAGCCTTATGCACAGGGTATCCACTGTCAATGTTGATGTATGCTATCGCTCTGATTGCAGCTATGACATTAATATAACCGCTCCGATGCAAAGACAGTGCTGGTGTGGTGGTGACTCTGCTTGTGCTGGAAAGCTTTCTCATAGTCATTCATGGATTTTATCCAGTTAGGTCAGACGCATGGCTACATTGCTGAATTAACCCACCAAACGTTTCTTAGTAGTAGAAAGCTATGGGAAGCAACTTTACTCTTTAAAGATGGATGGTGAAAATTGTATCAGGCCATCGCTTCCTGGGGAAAGTGATGGGGGATAAAAACAGTCAAAAGTCTTATATCCTTGGGAGGGTGGATGGCTGGGTGAAATGTATGCAACGGCTATCACATGCTGCTATGAAGGAACTTCAAGCAGCATTTATAAGCGTGACAAAATCACTTCTGGGGTTTCATAAAAAGAGTAGTGTCCGGATTGCAGTGATGAATTCATGGTGCTACTAGACACAATCGAGAAGTGTTTTTGCCTGCCTTGTTTGATGGAAACCTATCTGATGCTGAACTTCAGTTGTTTGCACTGTCAACACGCCTAGCAGGTCTTGGAGTACTTGCTCCCAAACCTATGCCAACCGAGATCCTATATTCATCTAAAAAAAGGCACAGTTGGTTGTAGCAAAATGCCTTGAAAGGAATGGATACATTTTGCCATCCTGTATTTACTCAATGAGGCCAGTTACACCATTAAGGTCAGGAGGATTTGCACCAATCTAACTGACAGTCCATTCTACTCAAGTTCACACATGAGTAGGGCCATAAAAGACAAAACTTTAGCATGGCTGAATGTGGTTCCATTACAGAGTTGTCATTTTGACCTAGAACCCTCCCAGGCTTGGCATTCGATATCAATGACAACCTCCCTGTTACCTACTAAATGTGATGGGGATGTAGTGCAATTCCCCCTGCAACATGCATTGTAGAGGTTACCGTTTTCAGATTGTACTGAATAAAAAATGGCTTCCTGGTTCCCACAACGTTGCATATCAATGACGTTATGAAGTGGGTTAATGAACGTCAAAATGACGCTTTCTTTTCCAAAATAGTTAGGAGATGCCTCCTTACATGTACATGCATGGGTTCTCCAAAAACTGCCCGCAACTTCCCCTAAAGACTGTAGATTTAATCAAAGTTAAGAATTAACGCCAATTAAGCGCCGTAGTTGCTAGGTGGGATTGTTTTGTTGGTCCAATCCCGGGCCTTAATTCGTAGTTGCTAAATGATATTGACATTATTGTTTAGCGATGGTTCGCAAGGGGTATCCTAACCTGGTGCGCCTTGCTGTGTTTGTACAAGTCATCAAAGGATTTGTGCCCGCTGGGGGCTTAGATTCCAACTGTCTTACAGGTGAGAACCATGGATAAAGAGCTAAATGGTTGGTTGTAACGCACTGGATTCCCGCATGCTTTGCAGCCAGCGTCAATCCTTCGGACACACTGGCCATACGGACGTGCAACCCGAGCGAACTGGTTTTAGCTTGGAACATAAATCAGTCCGTGTACCTCATGGTTCTGGAGTACAGCTGCATCAGCCCGAGCAAGGTAAGTATGCAATTCACCGAATACCATCAACACATACTGTCAATTATTATTGTGCGCATACAAGGGTCGACCTTAAGACCTACCCAATAAAGTACCATCTTCTACCAACATTGAAAGAGTGGGAAGGACGTGTACAAACAAATAACAGCTATTATTATGCTTAACTGCCTCGGTTCGACGGGGCAAATTATGGGGGAACAGCCTATCCTAAGGAGGGCACTCGTATCCTAACACCACGAGTCCGGACGGACACACAATCGGGGGGGGGGGGGGGGGGGGGGGGGGGGGCATATCCTGTGACACCGTCACAGATTAGGACCACAGATAGGGCGGAGTACAGATGATAGCTGGTGCGTTGATAAATGATGCAATTTATTACGCAGGGAACTGAAATCATGCCCAGCTGACAACAAAGCTAGATACATACGCCCATGCAACGCGTCACGTAATTTTAATATCCTGTACTAATTTTACTGAACCCTATCCTGTTTGACGTCATCCTGAGGTCACATTTCAACACCACCCACCCCCAGCCACTGAAATTTTCTCTCATGCCTGGCGTAACGAATTTATGTTTTCTAGATCACCATAGACATGGTCCCAGATGAATTGGATCAAGTATATAACAATAAAGGAGATACTACCTTGATGGGTGTGGTCGCATCACTTGATGCCACGTGTTGGTTTTCAGCATGCTACCGACGCAGTCAAGCCGAATCTACATATTTCTTTGTGCCTCCTGTAAGTTGTGTGGTTCCATCACTACACTCACAGTTGGTCACATCCGAATTCCTGATTACACCTACTGCCACTTCTGGGGTAACTGGTCTACAGATTACATACAACCTACCAACCTACCAACAGCAGCCTTCCCAGCAAATTAAATCTCCGTCACTTGATTATTGGTCTTTGTCAACACTTTCCCATGCACCAGTTCAATCCCATGTGCCATCCAGCACCAAAGGCAGCACTTCTTCTCTAACCACAGCCACAGTATCATTTAACCTTACATCATATGCAAATGCTGCACAATCAAATTTTGATGTCACACCACTCAACACGCCAACTAAACTTTATTTCATCGTCATGAGCATACTGGTTGCGATTTTCCTTGTTCCAACTATTCTGGCTGTTGCCACCATCCTCATTCTACGGCAAAGGAAAATATATAGCAGGTATGCAGTTGGCATAATCAATCAGAAATGAGACCTAACACAGGTTATTTACAAGGTTTTAGATTATTGGCTATTCTAAGAGATATATTGGTCCTGTACAACGTCCTTTTAATACAGTGGAAATTGGTCTGTCGATCACGGAGTTTACAATGACCTCAAATTTTAACAATCCGTGTGAAACATTTCATATTGCACTTTGATGCGCCTTCCATAATACCCTTTTCACAGCAATAATCCCATATTATGTTTGCATTAGATGGTTTTAATTACAGCAGAAAGGGACCTAATGTGATACTTTTATAGTGGGTGTGCAATAGAAATGTACACATAATCTTAACAAAATTAGGCCATTTTAAAAGGACAGACCACTTCCAAAGCGGAAGAAGGAAATTTTAGGTAATCTCTCAGAATATCCAGTGATTTGAAAACTTGGAAAAACATGCGTTAGTCCCTTTTTGCAGCACCGATAACATAGTGCCAAATTTCTGATCTCTTTGCAGGAGACATGACCTCCATTCACTAGGATTCACAGTCCATGAGGTGATTTTATGTAATGCATTAGGGAATGCATAAATGGATCAGCATCTCAGTGTGACATTAGAGGTGGTACACATTATATGCTAGATGCATTTTCATGTTGGTCCCGATGAATGTGTGTAAATTAAAGTTTCCATCCTTCCACCAATCCTCTTGTCCCACATACAGAAATTTGATCCTGATTTCAAACCAACACTGACATTAATGCACACAGATTCCTTATCAGTTGAAAGTCATTTGGATTCATTGACCCAGCTCTCCACTGCAATAGAAAAGGATGAGGCTTACCATATACTGTCACCCACAGATGGCTATTTGTCAGAAGATATTCTGCATCAGAACTACAGCTCCCAGAGTACAAGTACAGTTTCACAAGCAATTTGAAGTGCGCTTTAAATGGGGGCATTGTCGTGTCCACTGTTTATAGGACAGAATTAACTAATTGACTGTTTTAATTCATTGGATTTCCATGTATGGCACAATTGATAACATGCAATATGCAAACACACATCAGGTTATAAATATTAACTGCATAGCAAACCTCACAATTACTATGTTTACAAATATACTCAATTTCCCACTATGACAGTAGTAATGTAAATTCAAACTTTTCTCTGGTTACCAGCTGCAATTTTGCTCTCTATTTCGCTACTCATTATTACCATAAGCGATTATAATTAGTGGCAATCTTGTGATGTCAGGTCATATCTGCATTTTGCTTCATGCCACACAATATTTGCCACAAATTATAATCATTTATAGCAATAATGGGCAGCGAATGATGCAGCATGATTACTGCTGGTCGGCTAAACCCCAGAGAAAAGTTAAATTTACATTACTATGGTCATAGTGGGATATGTTTGTAAACATTGTAAGTACGAGGTTTGCCTTGCGGTCTTATGTTCACAAACCTTAGGCATGTTATGTTTTCTCGCTATCGCAATTGTAGCCTTATGCACAGGGTGATCCACTGTCAATGTTGATGTATGACACTGCACTGATTGCATCTATGCCATTAATATAACCGCTCCGATGCAAAGACAGTGCTGGTATGGTGATGACTCTGCTTGTGCTGGAAAGCTTTCTCATAGTCATTCATGGATTTGTCTCCTTATCCAGTTAGGTCCTACGCATGGCTACTTCACTGAGCCTACCAAGTAGTAGCAAAGCTATATGTGGAAGAAGTAACTTTACTCTTTAAAGACGGAGGTTGAAAGTTGTATCAGGCCATTGCTTCCTTGGGGGAGTGGTGGGGGATAAAAACAGTCAAAAGTCTTATATCCATGGGAAGGTGGGGGGCTGGGTGAAATGTGTGCAACTGCTATCACATGCTGCTCTGAAGGCACTTCAAGCAGCATTTACAAGCATGACAAAATCACTTCTGTGATTTCATAAAAAGAGTAGTGGCCAGATTGCAGTGATGAATTCATATGTGCTACTAGACGCAATCAAGAAGTGTTATTGCCTGCTTTGTTTGAGGGAAATGTATCTGATGATGAACTTCAGTTGATTGCACCTAGCAGGTCGATCCCACATATATGCCAACAAAAATCCAATACATCTAAAAAAGGCACAGTTGGTTGTAGCAAAATGCCTTGAAAGGTATGGATACATTTTGCCATGTTGTATTCACTCAATGAGGCCAGTTGCACCATTAAGGTCAGGAGAATTTGCACCAATCCAACTGACACCCAAGTTCACACATAAGGACAGAGATCAATATGAAGGGCAATAAAAGGCAAAACTTTAGCATGGCTGAATGTGGTTCCATTAGAGAGTTGTCACTCTGACCAGGCTTGGCCATTCGATATCACCGACAACCTCCCTGTTTACCTACTATGTGTGATGGATGTAGTGCAAATTTCTCCTTGCAACATGCATTATAGAAGTGACCTTGTCATCCATCAACATAATGAAGTTCAGGACTGTCTGGGGATATGGGTGCTCAAGTATGGGTTCAGACTGTACATGAACTAGTACTTAATCACACCTACACCAAACACCAGAACCAATTGTGGACTCAGGGGATCTAGAAAAGAAAAAGGCAGGGGAGATAGGCGAGGATCATGTACTCCCTTTGTGACATCTGTTGATGTGCTTCTCCACAGAGAGGAAGAACATGTTTTGAAGCATTTAGCCACCAGCATAGCAGCTAAATGGGACAAATCGTATGCCATATGTCAGAGCACGACTCTTAGTTGTCCTGGTTCAAGCCTCAAACCTGTGTCTGAGGTGATCTAGGGTAAAGTGGAGGAGTGGAATAGGTTTTCATGATGGGGCATCACTTCCCACAACCATGCAATAAAATTTTTGGGCTAAGTTGCCGAACGTTTCCTCCCACTAGTACACGACGAGGAAACTGATACACCTTCTTCTCCACAAACCACCAGACGATTCCGTAACTTCCCCTCACGTGCTCAAGAGGCTTCGAACTTAAGCCATTCATAAGGTTATTTAGCGTTGTTGCTGGATGTGATTTTTTTTTGTTGCTGCAAGCCAGGACCTTCTTAGCATTTAAAATATAATCATAGAGGGTGATATGTGTCTCGCGATGGTTCGCAGGTGGTATCCTAACCTGGTGCGCCTTGCTGTGTTTGTGCAAGTCATCAATTGGTTTGTGCCCGCTGGGGGCTTTGATTCCAGCTGTCTTACAGGTGAGAACCACTGATAACGAGTTAAACGGTTGGTTTTAACGCACTGGATTCCCGCACTGCTTTGCAGCGAGCGTCAATCCTTCGGACACACTGGCCATACGGACGTGCAAACCGAGCGAACTGGTTTTAGCTTGGAACATAAATCAGGCCGTGTACCTCATGGTTCTGGAGTACAGCTGCATCAGCCCCAGCAAAGTAAGTGTGCAATTCACCGAATACCATCAAGTGCGCTACATACGCATACAAGGATCTAGTGACTTGCTCATATATATTTTTTTCAGCTGTAATTATCTTTACTTGAAAACAATGGGTTAAAATGCAAATCTGACAGTGTACACTGTATTTCAAAATGTACACTGAAAGCAAAAATGCATCACTGGACTGTATCGAGCTAGAGGCGCGCCGTTCTCAGCACTTCCATATATCGATAGGTCATTAAATAATTTCATTGAAAACTCGTCACGTTTCGAATGCAATTCATTGCATTTTCGAAGGGAAATGGCGGTGATTTTCAGGTTTAACAGCGTTTTTTGGACGGCAAATAGGGGCTATCGCCTCTGAAGAGCGGTATTTCGATAGATCTAACATCTAATGACTCAGAAACGAATATATTTTAGAGTAGAAGAGCTAGTGTATTACGAACTGGCATTGCTACTTTTTAGTAGTTAAAAACGCACTCTTAGGGCATAGACTGCACGTTGTAGATGGTACCCGCGTTAACCATGAAATAATTTTCAATAAATCTAACGAGGGAATTCGAGTGCGCTATACTAACGAGGTCTAACTAAATATTGCGTTTTACTGAACCGTATCCCCGTTTGATGTCATCCTAAGGTTACATGTCGACACCCACCCCCAAACCAGCCACTGAAAATTTCTCTGGCGCAAGGTTCATGTTACCTGCCTGGAGTAACGTAACTTATGTTTTCTAGGTCACCATAGACATGGGCCATGATGCATTGGATCAAGTATATAACAATAAAGGAGATACTACTTTGATGGGTGTGGCTGCATCACTTGATGCCACGTGTTGGTTTTCAGCATGCTACCGACACAATCAAGCCAAGCCTACACTTTTCTTTGTGCCTCCTGTACGTTGTGTGGTTTCATCACTACACTCACAGTTGCTCGTATCCGAATTCCCGATTACACCAACTGCCACTTCTGGGGTAACTGGTCTACAGATTACATACAACCTACCAACCTACCAACAGCAGCCATCCCAGCAAATTAAATCTCCGTCACTTGATTATTGGTCTTTGTCAACACTTTCCCATGCACCAGTTCAATCCCATGTGCCATCCAGCACCAAAGGCAGCCCTTCATCTCTAACTACAGCCACAGTATCACTTAACCTTACATCATACGTAAGTGCTGCAAAATCAAATTTAGATGTCGCAACGCTCAACACACCAACTAAACTTCGTTATATTGTCATGAGCATACTGGTCGTGATCTTCCTTGTTCTCGCTGTTGCCACCATCCTCATTCTACGGCAAAGGAAAATATATAGCAGGTATGCAGTTGGCATAATCAATCAGAAATGAGACCCAACACAAGTTTTTTACAAGGTTTTAGATTATTGGCTATTTTATTGGTCCTGTACATCGTTCTATTATACAGTGGAAATTGGTCTGACCATTGTGGAGTTGCAATGACCTGAATTGTAACTATCCATGTTATATATATCAATTGCACAAGTCAACTTTGATGCTCCTTCCATAATACTGTGTTATATTCCTTCTCATACCAATAATCCAGTGTTATATATATACATATCAGAAACGACCATCAAAGTGGATGCGTGTGCAATAGAAATGTGTACACATAATTTTTAAAAAATTAGGCCGTTTTAAATCCGTAATGGATAGACCATTTACCAAAGCATTAGAATGAAATTATAGGCATCTCTTAGAATATTCAATAATTGAAAGTTTGAGAAAACATGCGTTAGTCCCTTTTTCGCAGCAGCGATCCCATATGCCATATGTCTGGTCTCTCTCCACAGGAGACATGACCTCCGGTCATTAGGATGCACAATCCGTGAGGTAATTTACTGATGATGTAATACATGAGGGAATGCATAAATGGATCAGCATCTCAGCGTGGGGACTATATAGAGGTGGTATGCATAATATGTTAGATGCATATTGGTGTCCGTCGCACAGCATGTTTGCAAATTAAATGTTTCCTTTTTCACCACCAATCCTCTTGTCCCACATTCAGAAACCTGATCCTGATTTCAAACCAACACTGACATTAGCATATACAGTTTCCTTATCGGTTGAAAGTCATTTAGATTCATTGTACCAGCTCTCACCTTCAATAGAAAAGGAAGTGACAAACAATACGCTGTCATACACAGAAAACTATTGGTCAGAAGATATTCTGCGTCAGAACTAAAGCTCTCAGAGTACAAGTACATTTTCACAAATTTGGGGTATTGTCGTGCCCTCTGTTTAGGAACTAACTGACCAGTTTCTGTATTCATTGGATTTGTGTGTATGGCACAATTGATGGCTTGATGTGCAGTATGCATTCGCCATAACATGCCTCAGGTTGTAAATATAAGCTGCACAGCAAACCTCACATGTACAATGTTTACAAATATACTCAGTTTCCCACTATGACAGTAGTAATGTAAATTCAAACTTTTCTCTGTTTACCAGCGGTAATTGTGCCGTCTATATCGATACTCGATAAGCGATTATAATTAGTGGCAATCTTGTGATGTCAGGTCATATCTGCATTTTGCTTCTTGCCACACAATATTTTCCACAAATTATAATCGTTTATAGGCTAGACTTACATATGCACCAGAGAAAAGTTGAATTTACATTACTACGGTCATCAGTAGTGGGATATATCAACATAGTAAATGTGAGGTTTGCTGTGTAGTCTTATGTTCACAACCTGAGGCATGTTTTCTCGCTATCGCAACCATCGCGCCTTATGCCTATATACTCACACACACACACACGCAACACATGCACACACACACACACGCACACACACACGCACACACACGCACACACACGCACACACACGCACATATACACACATACACACACACATACGGGGGAGGGGGGTAATAAATAGGTGACTTTGGATTTCGGCTTCACCCACTAAACCCTGTGTGCACTGATAGGGATGAAGTATTTGGCTGAAGAACGTGTATATATCTTTAATTTCCCCACCACTTACAGTAATATAAACCGTATAACAATAGCGGTGCTAGCGAAAGAACGAAACAATAGGGACGTCCTTTTGTGTACCTGCATCTATTGTTTAGTACTAAAGACGGCACTTTTGTAGCTTGTATGCCAGCCCCAGCTAGAAGATTAATTGATCATTTTGATAACGTTAACGTTTCGGCACTTGGGTGAAAGAAAAGAATAATAATAATGGCAGACAATAATTCAACATACAGTCAAAAGCCGGGATTGAGGGGAGGGGGGGGGGGGGGGGGGAGCGGACTATTAGGAGTAGGAGGGTGCTAGGAGAGATAGTTACAAGAATTTTCTCACATGTATGGTAGTTGATATTCAAGTAGGCATGCACATGATTATTCTAGTTGAAATGAAAATGTACATATAAGTACATGTACATCCCTATACTTCACATTTTAAATCCATTACCGATGAATTCTATTAAGTCACGCGATGAAAACGGTTATACGCTCAAATCTCTTGCAGTCATTGAAATTGCTCTTTTATTGTCGTCCATGCCAGGTGTCCTGCCAGCCTGTGAGGGCAAAGAACGATCCCTACCAATGCACTGCACTACATATGTGATGGAAGAGTGTGGAAAGAGTTCATGCATGCAAACAACAATCCATTTTTGACTATTGCTGAATGTGGATGAGTTCAATCCTTACAAACACTCCCTTTATAGTGTTGATGTTATTTTTTTAGTCGTTCTGCATCTGCGGTGTGCTTAAAAAAAAAAAGAAACATTATTTTAGTAGGTTTAATACCAGCTGCAGGACCCCATGAACCTTCATTGCGCATCAATACATACCCTGATCGACTTGTTGAAGAGCTAAACATTTTATGGAAAGATGGAATTCAAATACTATCCCCACATGCACATAGCCCCATCATTTTAAGAGCTGCCTTGCTTTGTGTAACCTGTGACAAACCAGCAGCAAGAAAGTTATGGCCACTTGGCAAAATGTGGTTGCTTAAAGTGCATAAAAAATTTTGAGACAAACCCATAACTTGAAACTGATGGAGTGATGTGTTATGGTGATGATTTCAGTACTGTTTCAGCTCCATAAGGCCATTGCGCACAAGCCTTTTCAGGACAACAGAAGGTCAGCAATGTTGCAAAACAAAAGGTCGAGTTACTATGTGGGACAACTTTGATGCATTTGGAATACTTTAATTGCATAAAGTTTCAGATCATTGATATCAATGCCATGCATAACATTTTTGGGGTACTGCAAGACATGTCATGAAAAACATATGGTTAAGTGAAGATTCCCTCATTATACCAAAAGTCATACAAGTTGTAATAAACAATTTGCGTCATGTGACTATCACCTTTCATAACTTTCATTTTCTATCATCACAGTCTTGTCAAATGAATTGTCCCAAATATCTTCACTCAGAGTCAACGCATATCGAGAAATTGGCGGTCAAAAGGATTACGCGGTATTCGGTCATTGCGTAATTCAATGTTAGGCAGTTGACAATTTTTTTTTCGCAATAAATTGTATACCACTGGAAAGAGCAAAATTTCTGCATTTCAAAGATATCGTATATGTTCGATTATGCATCTCCATGCGAGTACCACGTAATTTTAAAGATCAAAATAAAAACTATCGATAATGTATGCGAATGAATGGGATGAGTGGGACAAAAACTGTTCCGGTTGAGTTTCTATTCAATACAGAGATATTTATAAGTGCGCAACCTTAACCAAAACCTTAATACACATAGTCTGACTAGTATTATACATAGAGATGCACTTAACACTGCTTGATAATGTGATTTTCATGTATTATAAGTCAATATAACAAAGGTCATTATGATCCGTATGTGCACAGTTAAAATTAAGATTCAAACCTGTTAAACATGAAGCAAAATCTAGACAGATTAAGTCACTATTAAATAGCTCATTTGCAATAACAATAAATGGATGCCAAAAGTTCACGGATAAATTAAGTCCACCACTTAAGCTAAGGTCACCAGCAATATAATCTGCTAGTAGCCCATATGTTGTAGTTGTAACATTCTCCCCGTCTTCCTCTGCTTCATCTGTTTTCCAATATGTGACTATGACTTTTGGAATTTTAGATTTTGTTAAAGATTTCATAAAAATGATGTGTCCATTATAGAGTACATTATATTCATTTACATACCAAACATGTTCAAAGTAAAGGCCATTAAGGGATGAATTATCTGACATAGCAGTTAGTAATGTACTTCTCTGAGCCTCAGACAGTTCTGGGAAACTCTTTCTCCAAATGTTCTAAATTTTCTGCAACAGAACGTAATTTCCTTTCAATACTTCTTTTAAAACTGTCCTCCTTCTTTTGATTCATGCGTTTTTGTCGTTGATCCTGTGTTTTTGCAATGTTTTGCTCATGCACTTGGCATGCATGCCTGACTTTCCTAGCTTGTTTTCTGTTTTGCATACTTGTTTCTTTAATTCATAATTAACTTGTTTCAAATTGCGTTCTCTATTTTTAGAAGTTATTTTGAATCTGCGATAAGAATGCAATTCAACCAGTGATGTTTTAATTGCCTCACTTCAGCCGGACTGCTTTTATTTCTTAATAACACATTTTCCTCTGTCAACTTCTTAACCATTGCATTACTTGCCATCATTTCTTTTTTCACACTTCGCAATTTAGAACGTAGTTTTTTCAAATGTTGACTTCCTGCTTACTTTTTAAAAAGATAGCAGTTCTGCATTTTAACAGCTCGGAGCTTAGCCTTGAGAGCTTCATTTGAAGTGATAATTGCCGTACTGCACTTCTTCTATTTCCACAATTACTGCAGTCTGATCTAAGCTTAGTTGGCATGAGACAGGAAGTGCTTGGTTGACTGCTGTGTACAGAATGAACTGACAGTGAAAAGGTTGGATATGTGCATGTACTTTGGGGATTATCAAATGGAAGTCCAAATGGCAGATTTTGATACAAACAATATCATCCCACGCTCTAGAAAGGTGCTTCTTCATATCCCTGACAATTTGAAGCAAGCGATGAATGGAAGTGCACAATGCCTTTAGGTTGAAATGCTCTGTTGCTAGTTTTTCAACTATCTTGGCTGTTTCATTTGGGTTGTCATTGGTTAATTTGTAGTTTATATACAAAACTAACCATTCCTTAATACAGGAGCTGTAAGGGCCCCATGCTAACTTAAATCATTTTTATATTCTTCAATGAGGCACTCTAGAACAAGAACAGTTTTAATTCTTAATAGCAACAAAGCAGATTGGAACGTTATTGTGTGCATGCATGCGTATACATATGAATGAAAGGCTTCATAATGTCTCCGTGTGGGCACCATCTTATTAAAATTCTAAAACAATAAACATAGACTACTTTGTTAATACTTCAAGTGGATTTGGTTTACAACTATGTGCTTCAAAGAATAGGGTGTGTAATAAATAGAGTTGTCACAACTTAATAACAAAAAATTGTGTTACAAAAAATAGCTACTTGGTTAAGCTTTGTAGATATGAAATATAAGCAAATCTATTATGCTGAAGCATTAAACAGTATTTTTTAAATAAAATGATCTGTGTTTTCAAGCAGGCCAATACAAAACGCCTAAACCATTAAAGCACCCTTTGGGCACCATCCAAATCTCCTGAAATTCTATAGTGTAATTAACTTGAACCTATAGTAAATAAAAATTACTATTCTGTGATTCTGTGATTGTGCATCAAAAGACAAAGTCAAGATCCATTCGCAAAATTTTACTATAAATTGAATGCGCCTGATATTGTTGGATCGCGAAGTAGCTTGAATTTACGCAATCGCACTGCAATCTACAACCAATTACCTTCCACGATCGAGCAATGAAGTTGGGTAAGCCTCTGAAGTAATGGAGCAAGTTTCTACACTTCTTTGTATACTTCTCAAAATTTCACAAATTCCAGTCCAATTTTTGACGTACTTTTGGATCAACTATTTACGGACCCGCGTGCGTGATTTTGTCAACTACCTATCAATGTCCATAGAAAATATATTGATGCATTCAGATAACTGCAGCTAACTGCAGAAAAAATATATATATATTGACTAGGTGCTCTCGGATTTGCAATGAGGGGACTATGTGGCATTTTTTTGAGTTATTTTGTGCACCTTAGGTACGTATATCCACACTTCCACATTAATTATGCAAGGTTCATTCATTTTATCTCATTTCATCATCAATAGTTTCCCAACCAAATGATGTTTTCCTTAGGTGCTCACGGATTATATGAGAGTAGTCAGTGTGCTTATTTATCATCATTTTTTCAGAGCTTAGGGCCTTCAAGTCGCACTTCAGTTCAATGGTTAATGAGATACACCCCATATACAAGACGATCATCACGTGCCACTTATCGTCAGTCAGCCGTGCCCGGACCTATCTGTTTTTGATGTTGTAGTTAAGTGACCAATAGCTATTGTAATGTACTGACTACCTATGTAGGAGTGACTAGGTTGCACTAATTGGGATTACATGTTACAAAGACGGAGGTGGCAATTATACAAAGGAGTGTGCCACGAACATTTCTTGTTAGGGCTAATATTTGTTTCATGACGAATGGCTATTTCTAATAAAGCTTCATGGGGTACGCAGCCTTCAGGAAGAGGGGATATGTAAGCATAGTACTGATGCATATCCGCCACTGCTAACTGTAACAGTAACAATATGCCATTCTGCACTTAGTAAGAATCCGCAATTGTACATAACTCACCTTCACAAAATGTGGTTGGCCGTCTATGTGCTAATTGATGCGCATCCACCCCTCGACGTCGGATGGGGTGGGGCTGGATGCATGCGAGTGCGTTTATACGTGATCAAATGGATATGAGTTTATTAACGAAATGCTGCTAAGCTGCTTATTGAAGCTAACGGCAGTGTTGAAATTATAATTACCTGCGATAGTATTAAATTTTTTGTTTTGAGTTTTGTATAACGTTGCTAAATTATAACTCACTGAAAAATACAATTCGAATTCAGACCGGCCAATTTTTGAGTTCATTTAGAATTCAAAATAAAAATTAATGAAAGATGACCGCTGATGTATGGGCCATTTCTCCACATGGAATTGGGACGATTATTGGACATAGCTTCAGCATAAACCTCTAAACATTTTGGTCGAGCCAGATTCTGAACCCGGGAAACTGTTCGCGCATTTTCGAGCGATGCGTATTTATTAAGGGCTAAAAGTGTTCGGGCATTTAATATTGTTACGCGCTCGGTTTATGCTAAAAGAAGATTACAGCATCCATTGAGCCTCTTTTCTCGACGTAAAATCTTGTTCTTAATCGTTCAGAAATAGCATTGCCAAAGTTGCGGCACAATAGTAATTAGGAACATCAGTAGCAACTGGTATGGTTACTAGCGAGACATCTGAAACACGCACCACGCGCTTGTAACAAACTCATATATGAATTAAGTACAAAACAAACTTGCCAAAGTTGAGGCACAGTGAACGCACCGTTTTCGAATGAATTTCATTTTAGCCATGCCGTTACATGTATGAACATTTATTACCTGTTTTGGCTGAAGAACTGGGCGGTGGTACACTAGTCAAACTGAGAAGATTTTCACAGAGATAATATTATGCACATTATCTCTGTCAGAACCAAGCATCATCCAGCTATGAGCCACGGCCGAGAGCAGGACAAGGAGTTTGGGCATCACTGCAGCATACTGTCAAAGGGCCCCTAAGTGGGCTATTTCCCCTATATAGCGATGATATTTCGGTATCTTTCCGCCCTTGCTCATAGTTGGATGATGTCAGTTTGACTAGTATCACCGCCCACTTCTTCATCCAAAACAGGTAATAATTGTTCATAGCGGCATGGCTACAATGAAAAACGGTGCGTTTATTGTGCCTCAACTTTGGCAAGTTTGTCAGTTTTGTGCTTCATATATGAGTTTGTTACAAGTGCGTGTTGCGTGTTTCAGATGTTGCGCAAGTCAAGTGTACCATACCAGTTGCTACTGATGCTTCTAACCTGCATATATATAGAAGTCAAAATGTCTCCGCATGGTAGCTGATCAAGCGCGTTAGTTAACGTAAAGATATATATATTATGCGTAATACCTATGGTCAACGGAACGACGCCCTTAGACAGCGTATCACGTGCGCATGCAATACAGTATACCCTGGCCCTCCGCAGTATTTAAGTTGATTAAGTTATTTAGTCAGTCAATTCTGGTCAGTCATGGATTTAGCAATGTATTTGGTGACTATATCGCTTCTACCCGTGGCGTTGGGGTCATTCCCTTTCTCCTCTACTCTGGCCACTGACCCTGCTACTGGTCATGCGCTCTATCAACTTTATTGGACCTTCGACGGCACACAGAAGATAATTACATTCAACGTGGTAGTGCAGACAACGGGGTGGGTGGGGTTTGGGTTGTCCCCCGACGGAGGGATGGTGGGATCAGACGTGGTAATTGGATGGATCGCCAGCGACGGCAGCAGCCACTTCCATGTAAGTATTACGCGGCACGTACCGCATGCTGAATGCTGTTCGAGAATATACTACGGCGTATTCCCTTAATTTATTCACCATGCATGCCGGCAGGATCGCTACGCCAATGCCAACGCAGCTTCTCCGATAGATCCCAGCCAGGACTGGTCCCTTCTGTCTGGTAGCGAGACCAACGGCTACACCAACCTTACCTTTACAAGGAAGTGGGTCACGTGTGACAGCAATGACCGAGACGTCAAGGTAAAACTGAGAAAAATGCTAGCCTAACGCTTGTTTCAGTTCACAGTTGCGCGTGGCCCGACCTTACGATATGGTGCTGCAGATAGAGCACTCCGATCCGGATTTTTTTTCGGATAGAGGAATTCTTTTTTTTTTTTTTTTTTTCCAGATAGAGACTTTGGGCTGTGTTTAAAGATGACCTTAGATAATACTTCCCTAGAATCTCCACACAAAATGTTTATTTTCTTAGGTAGTAAATACGTGTTGATCAAAATGATAACAACGATTCAAGTTAAAGTAACCAGATACAGCTTTTATCGCTCTCATCTTCCAAGCCAGCTAATGCAGTACAGTAATAGCATTTTAGCATTAAGTCATCAGAAGAGACTTAGGTCACTTAGGTGTATCATTGAATAATATATTGTCTCGGCTTCTAACAACCAATCCTGAATCAAAAAGTACAGCGGGCATGCATATTCAAGGCCGATTTATTCCCCCTGTGCAGATTGCACAATAAAACAATAGTCATGCCCCAACCCCCCACCCCTCGTACCCAGACCCACTTCACAATGGCGGTCATTGCTACGTGATTCCTGCTGCTATGAAGTGGGTCTGGCTGGGTACGACTAAGTAAATAATGCATGCATATACATGTATAATGTTGGTCTCTCTTATAACCACATTGTTCAGAAAAACACAGCCAAGGTGGTCTTCAGTTGGGGGGCGGCAGACCCCGCGGACATCTCCCTAACTTACCACGGGGAAAAAGAAAGAGGATCAGTTAGCCTCAACCTACTCGGAGGGCTGGTCGATGTTCCTCCACAACCCAGCGATGCCCAGAATTTTACCGTCGCTGTTAACCAGGTCAGTTCTAGCGAAGAGACTACGAAGACGTGCATGAATAATAGCGCATGCGCGAAGTGCAACCAATGCAAACAGTCTGATCGTTATCTTTTAATCCACAGCACACAAACGTTTCATAAAGCCGCTGACACAAAAGTTAGTCTACCTTCACTAATCAGAGAAGTCGATCACAAAAAAATAATATGACAAGAAAGCCGCACCATGAACTATTTACCACGTAATATTTACGCACGTATTATTGGCTCGCTAAATTATTAAAAATATGTGCGTAAATAGTTAATAGTCATGACAAAAAGCAACCATTGGCCCCTCACATAACTGCCGGCATGGGAAATCAACAATCGGACGAGCTGTTTTTGGCTGCACTAAGGTGGTTAATACTGGGACATTATGCCATATGCTTTCATAGTACGACAGTATGTTTATCTATTTGTTTGGCTGAGTGATGATGCAAAAAAAAAAAACTATCACAAGAAATAACTTATAGCAGTTGCCAGGCCGTGCATATGCAGATGAGAAACTTGTGGCTATTGGGTTGCATTAATAACAGCTGTAATTGCTCATGTAACTCATCTTGTAATAGGTGCCTATCCCGACTAAAACTACGACCTACTGGTGTGCAGGATTCAAGTTACCCAGTGCAGTCATTACGCAGAAGCAATACATCACTAGGGTACGTTATTAGAGTGTAGCATGTAAGTGTTTGCAAACTGTATGCATGGGATTTATGCATTGTAATAGACATTACTGCCCCTCACTTCCGTCAGATATCTCCAAAGATATCTCCCAGCAGTACAATGCACGTACATCACATGCTTGTCTACCAATGTCTGTCATTGAATGAGACCACTGATGTTGGGCGTGGTTATGACTGCAATCAAGGTACTCCAACGATACGTGGGTGCAGACTTGGGAGGCCAGTGATAGCAGATTGGGCTGTTGGTGGAAATGTTCATGAGCACCAACCAAAGCAGCTGCCAGTGCAATGTAACTAACCCAGTCCCTCTACTGTTATAAAGGACTTCATATATCCAAGTGGTATAGCATATCCCATTGGAGGTTCAGTCACTGAACAGTATGCTGTTTTGGAAATGCACTACAACAACCCTTCATTGGTCTCTGGTAAGGTGTTTGTCTCCTATATTTAAAAAAAAAAATTACATGCCCACTACATGTATCTAATCCACAGGAGTCATAGACAGCTCAGGGCTTGTTTTTACATACACCAGCATACCCCCGACCTATGAAGCAGGAATTCTGGTCGCAGGATCCCTCGTCACACCACTGATGATAATTCCTCCCAGAGACCCCAGCTTCACTGTGTATGGAGCGTGCTTGCCTTTGTGTTCTGCTGCTGTAGGTGTAGTTATTGGCTCTGTATGTTAATCAAATCTCATTATTATACCGCACCAGATGATCCCTCCCACTGGCATAAATATATTTGCGAATTTGCTGCACACTCATGTTGTTGGTAATGTCGTACACATAAATGACGCTGCAATACTCCTGCTGCTGCATGTATGCTTCTCTTTCCTCATAAGGTCGAGGGGTAACACTTCGCCACTTCCGACCAACAAGCACTTGTGGAGGATTGCAGGAACTTCCCCCCATAGATCAAAACCTACGATATGATTTTAATTTCCAGCAGACCAATATTCTAACTAACCAGGTCAACGTACTGCCGGTGAGTTGAATGTTACTTACTGCAATACTAAGGTGACATTAATCATCCTTCAGGGAGACATACTGCAAGTAGCTTGTAGATACAACTCTAGTGGTGTAAACAACGTAACGGTGGTATGGTGCAGTGTTTATTAATAAAATCTGGTGCTCATGGCTTACATTGTTGCCTTGTAGGGAGGAGAATCCACATATGACGAGATGTGCCTTTCATTTGCGGTGTACTACCCTCGAATAGAACTTGCTTCTTGTCTTACCGGCAGTATTAGACAAAGTTACAGTACTTTTATTTCATCCAATTTTGAGTATGTGAGGCATTAGTTGTGTTTATGCGTGTGCATGTGTGTGCATGTGTGTGTGAATGTGATGCGTACGTGTGTGTGTGTGGGGTGTGTGTACGTGCGTGAGTGCATGTGTGTGATGCAATGTTCTGGCCAGCATCTCAGGCTTTGGAGTTTTGTGAACAGTATTTATTTCATTTATTGCAGTCCTGCTCAACTCCAAGCACTGAGGGAACTATTTAATTCATCAACACCGGATTATTACACCGGTTTGAAGACAATCTTTGGAAGTCTGGCCTGGACCCAAAAGCAGAAGGATGACCTTCAAATGATACAAACAAATGCAATATTCTATGCTATTTGTGATGCTAGAAATGGGGTATGCACATTGCTATTATGCTACTTCTGTATAATTTTTTTTTCATCTGTACAGAGCATGTCTGGAGCCGTAAGCCCAGCAATTCAGGTGAAGTGCCCATACACAGATCAAACCACCTGCGGAAGTTCTTCAATGAACATACCAGTTTTGGGCAGCTTTGTGATGACAATCATGGCCATTTTAACAAGGATGTAATGCACATACTGTAGATGTGTGTGTGTGTGTGTTCTAGCGACCCCTTGAAATTATAGAACTAGTTTTTATGCAGTTTTTTACATGGCTTGTGACTAGAAGGGTCCTGCATGTCGCTATTGATTTGTACCTTTTTACAATGTGATTTTGAAACTCAGTGACATTGTTTGCTGACATACTTGAAAAGCACAATTTGGCTTCATTATGAACCATTCCCAACAGAAATGTATGCATGGAATCTGTTATCATCATTCGAATGATGTCAAAATACTCAAGTTGTAGCAATTCGGTATATCGAACCCTATTTTGTTTCTGAATAGTTCGAGCATCTACTAATGAACGAGCACTCTGATACTCTTAAGCTTGAAACCTAACTTGCTGCTTAGAACTTCTGAACGTGTAAAGTAGCACATTTTACCACTAGCACCCCTAGTTGAAGGTTCTCTTTCAGCCTTGAAAGTACAATGGGAGCACCCAAGATCTGCTTTATGACCCAAGATTTGAGAAACCGTCCTCAATGCTGGCTATCACAAGACACCCCAAGAAGTGCAGCTCTAATAACTGTTCCTGATGGATGTAATGGAACACCAGTATCAAGTCGTCAACTATAGGTTTCAGAAAGGTGTTGATATTGCCTTTTGGTTCTTTAGGGCCAGGTATCACACCCAATATCATCGTCCATTTGCTCTTGAAACGCTCACTTCTTGGCAAGTTATGAACCGTCATCATTATGGCAGAAAATTTATACTGACTATGTTTAAATGGCTTGAACCAATCTACATTTAAAAGTAGTCCAATGTTATTGTTCATCACACAGTGCTGCAAAGGATCTATTAAAACTTCACCCATCAAATACATCTTTCATTTCATTAGCAGCTAGTTCTGATATATCCTTGGGAGCATTCAGCAGCTTGCTAAAATGTTGTGTCATTGAACAAACATATGTTCCAGCCATTGGGAGGGAGGTACAAAATGAAATGTTTTGTGGGGAATCCATTTTTGTCTTGAAAAAGCCAAGTGTTTATAGTATCCTAATTCATGACCACACCTTTTACCAAAAATGACATTTGAATATGACTTATTCTGGGGTCTTGTAGGCATGGCTATAGGTTATCAACAGGATGAGTTGAATATTCATGTTGTCTTAGGCCTAGAATGACGTAAATCGAGCGGGAAATATGTACCTACATTGCAAAGCTATAACTTTGTAACGGGTAATTACGAACAGGACAAATTAATAGGTACATGATCCCTCTACGTATGTACCAAATTTGAAGTGAATTGAATTTTTCTGCCGAAAGCTATGGCGTATTTGAACCCCAATGGGTATCGGACGTTACGAAACTAATGCAAGACCCCTGTATCATATAGAAATGGTGTAGTATGAAGTGTTGAAAATAGGAAGTCAATAGCGTTTACCGTTTCGATGTTATAGTGAATCAAACGTGAGTCATTTTTATAAATTTTATATAAATATAGTGATGTGCCATTTTCTCAGACTCTGTCCCAATTATCATTATCGACTTGTTTTAAGGGACTTTTCAGTAGAGCGTGTACAAAAATTTCCTTATTCCAGTGCTAATGTTTCTTGATATTGGAGATGCAAAGAAAAAATTTTATTCAGTTTTTGATCCTCTTGTCAGTTGATAGAATTCAAAACTGACTTTTATGGCCACCAGCCTCAAAATTCGATTATTTTGTCATGTCGGAACAAAAACTATCAAGTGGTATCAGGGGTGGGTGTAGCACACGGCGCGGACCAGTTAGGCGATGTTGAATTTTAGTCGTTTCTGTGCAGAATAAATTATGTGCGGTTGAAAGATGTCTTGACTCGATTACAAAAGGCCATTTCTGGACGTGCGCTCTGCGTGTGTAGGTACTTTCAAATCATTTCACGTAACGTACTTCCGCATATCCAAATTATGACGCGCTCTTGTCCTGGCCTTTCAAGCAAAAAGTTTCGCTTATATTGCTAGACCACAACCGTCGCAAACATATCGTGCAAACGTTCAGGCCCATCCTCCTTCATGCGCCCCCAATCAGAAATGAACGTAGCTAGCGGGTGTCCTCAGTTTGCACCACTGCCAGCCCTGGACGACCCACAGTATGTGGATGAAGACGCCATGTTTATCAAGTGCATTGTGGAGACAAGCGGTGTGGATTGACGGCACGTGCTCTGGAATAGAATTTGGCTGTGTACACAGCCAATTCTTGAGCCTTGGTACAAGGTTGATACAGATCTTGGTACAAGCATGATAACATTGTTGTTAGAACGAGATGATATCAGTCGTGAACATGAAAGATGTTCAAAACTGTACCAATAACTGTACCGTCAGTCATTGACCGAGCCTGATAACAACTTGTAACAACCTTGATAACATGCTGTTCCACAGCATGTAACAGTATTGATCAACAATGTCAAAGGTTACAATTACCAAATATGGTTTGAATTCAAATTTCGTTAAATAAACATTATGGACACATACAGAATTTATTATAACAGTAATAATAGTATGTTTCATCATGTCTGTAGACTATCCTCTTTGCTGACACTTCTTCTCGTTCCACAAGCACAGTAGCAGCTGTTGTGTCTTCAAATTTGCAGGTGTGTGAACAAGAGTGGACAAAGGAAACTGCCCGACTGATGTTGGTGCTTTGAGTGGTGAAGATTTGTTTGGAGAGCTCAAACATAGGACAATCCCACTCGTTCAGTATCTGCAGGCCACCATGGTTCAAGGATGTGAATCCCTGAATCATGCAAAATGCATCTTCTGAGGACGATTTGCACGTAGTTAGCAAAACTCCATACTTGAAGATCTATGCCGGACATACAGAATGATTATTTGCTGCACACATAAATATTACAGCATACCTGGTATGGCACATTAAATTCCACATAATCTTTAGTATGCACCAACTGCTGTGTTCTTGAAATCACACCACGATAACAAACAACTTCTGTATTGAGGCTGCAACCATTCAAGTTGATGACGAAGGGTAGTGGCAAAGAAAGTAGATTGTGCACTGTGCCCAGTTTACACCCAACTACTGGTAGCATGAGTGTCTTAATAGCAACCTTCTTTGATTTGAGGCAAGCCTGTGAATGAACGTCTTTTGTACCTTGTTGTAATGCTTGACATATCACATACCAAGCGTGGTGATCCTGGCATGTATATGGCCCTGTCACTTCTTGATATGCCATTAAAATATTCTTGCACACTGTCTGATGTATAAAGGTCTTTAAGTGCTTGTCCACACCTGTATGAAATCAAACACATTTAAATTTATTATACTTTTTATTTTATTTATTATAGTACATACCTTTCATCATTCAAACCATAGTAACCTCCATCTGCAATATAGCGCATGTGTTGGAGGTTGGCAAAATGGTTGGCAATGTCACAGTTTGGAGCACGTCGATTACTAAATATATTTTGCTCTCTCACTTTTGCATTGAATGACTCACACCTGGTAGAACATACAGACGTATATAGTATACTACTTTATTCATACTGAAGTGGTACCTCTCGGCATTGAAAGCTGATGTCGGTCCAAACTGACTCATGCACTCAGTTATGTGCAGAAACAAGTGAACCTTTCGTTTCTCTAGCAGATGAGGCATGTGTAGCTTGACACTATTGACAAAGGCCTGGCAAATTGATTGGCACTCATCTCTTTGAGACGGTGAAAAAAAATTGCAATAAACGATTTTTAAAAACACTTGAAAAGAAATTTAACTTGAATAAAGAGTGCATGCACACCTGATCCTGTGGTTACCTTAGAATAACATAACAAGACCTCATTCTGCTCTTTAGTGAGGTAAGGAGCCAAGATAAAGACTGCCATTTGTGACCAAGCCTTAAAGTCACGGCCAACAAATGACTGGTAGTATCGGCAGACATTACCATACATCTTGACAGCAAAACCAGATGTGTTAAAGGCTGCTATCCTGGCGAGTATCTCTTGCTTCTGGTGTTCTGAGAGTGCAGGCATAAATTCTTGCAACAAATACTTACATGGACCCAGGAGCAGAGTGTGTAGCACTTCAATAGGCAAGTACCTGAGTTACATCACAAAGTGTAAAGATGAATAAGCTAGAGATTATACATATACTATCTCTGGTGCAACTTACTTAAAAATATCACTTATCATATGTAGAAGTGGATTTGGACTTTCATTCAATCCGTACTCTTTGCGTAGCCCAGTCTTCGCACTTTCAGAAAGGCAGGAGCATATTTCCTGTATCCATAACATAGCCTGCTCCCTTGTCCTTAGCTCACAAATATGAGTAGGAGTCTCATTCCTGTGTGTCTGCATGATTACAAATATCAAGCTAAACATTAAGTAAAAAAAAAGACTTACCATACAGATGTGACAATATTTTAGAGCACGACTTCCAAGGTGGTTGCACAGCTCTGATGCTCGTGGATTGTCACAAATGATGAATAGTAGCACTGAAACTATCAAGACGGTAGTTTGAAGGTACGCATCGTAGGCCTCCATTCCTTCTTGTTCTAGCATCCTCAGCTCATCAACAATTGGTTTGCTCATTTCTACAGGAGAAACCTTGTCCGAAGTACATAAAAAATGCAAATTAACATGCAGGTTTGGCATTCTCGAGACGAGGAAGTCCCGCAAGTAAAAGGTACCACGAATTAAAGGCATGCCACGTTTTTGTCCTGTTGCCACTGGTATCATCACAAAAGAGGTATATTCGCACCACCCCCAATTTCTCCCTGTTGCTTTTGTTTTCCACGGATGTGAGGCAAAGTAGCGAGCTGTATCCTGTGTAAAACAATATGAAATCATCAGGATAGTAAAATACATCTACCTCTGTATCAAATCTTTGGAAACCAAGTGGTCCTCTCTATTTTACTACTGATGCAGGAGGAACAGCAACACATTCAATACATGAGATCGGGATCGTGACAGTTTTGTATAAAATGCAGCAATCATCAGGGATGACACAATCCTGATATAGTCAGTTGTATTCTGGAACTGATCCAACCTCAGTAACAGCTCACTGCACCACCAGCATATATCTGTTTAGAACCCTCCTGATATCAAGAAACAGGTGTACGTACAGTAGCAGATTTATCAACAAACCTTGTGAAAGAATTTCAACATGGTGCCTTTGCAGGTTCCAAATATGGAATGCCTGATAAACACAGTATCACGCACATATACGTGTGTTCCATCAAGGAGAGACACCATTGGAGCTTGAAATTGAGAATTAGTGTTCCAAGACATAGCATGAAACACTTCTCTGTAGGTTGGTGTTCACCAATCACAATTAAATTACAACATGACTTATGTATAGCACCCTTCAGCATGAACAGGAAAACGAGTTATGGAAGATGCTATGGTAGGGTTTCCCATGCACTGTTGCAGTACTGATGCCAGCGAAATACAATAAAATGGTGTTCCATCAGATGAAAGATGCTACAAAGAAGCAAAAACCATCAAAAAGATAAATCGTTTAATGCTTACCCTATGTGGAAGCTGCAATCCTGGCAACTTAAAAGCTCTTACTTCACTTATGCTTGGCACAACAATTCCACATTCATTCAAAACAAACCACAAAAATGTTAGACTCGTTGTGCCCTACGTTAAAAGAAAGGTGCATGGACAATAATAATTACACCAATATAGAGAGACCACTTACAATAGGATGGGGTCCATGGATTATGAAAAAAAGAAGAGCAAATGCCTTATTCGGAAACGGAGTGAAGTTTCCATGTGAGGGAGTTGAAATCATCTGAACAAGCTCCTCCGTATCCACTGACTCCATGTCAGCGGACTCCTCGTCAAGAGATTCTGATGAATCAGGCTCCAAAGCAATTTCAGCTTGATCCTCACCCTGGCAAATGAAAAATAGATTACATACATCAAATTAGCATCGCCCTACATGCAAGTCACACATACACACATATACAGCTTCCATGCATGTGTTATGAAACTCGCATACCAGGCCACGTCATTCTCATGATCAGGCTTTGGACACAATGCCGCCATTATCGCTAGGTGAGACTTCGTCGTGAAATGTTTCGCCAAACGGCACTTATATGGAAAGCTCTCCTTGCAGACATCCACAGTAGAATTCACCGTACTTACATAATAATATACACTTCAAGTATAATGGTACCTCTCTTGCGACGCCATACTGCTTTAACCCCTGGATGTCCTGTCCGCACGTGCACAAGCAAATATGGCGGAGATGTTAACCAGCAGAGAACGTCCAACTTTGCAGCCCGTTGAGAATCATCCTCTATATCCAGCATTAAAAGACGAATTACAGATCATGAATTTGAAGCAGACTCAAACGAATGGCATGTTGTGCTCCATACAAGAGGAACTGAAACAACTTGTAAAGGTAGTTAACACTTCTAACAAGAAAGCGTTCAGTATTGAAGATTCAAGCTACAAGGCTAGTGTATTGAAAACATGATTTCTAATTTACTATAATTTTTTGCAGACTGATTTATGTGCAGAAATGGGAACACTATTTTGCAAGTCACTCACAAGACAACCAACAAAAGAAATCATATGAGTTGAGCACAGTTTGTATTGTGAAGCCATGCATTTTTTTTTTTCATTTTTATGCAGGAGTCTATAAACAGGGTCTTAAAGGAGGACTGTGCAGAAGTTTATAAAGTGAAGAAGGCCATCACTTTTTGCAACAATTATTTGACAACTCTCAGAGCTGAAGAGAGGAGAAGGGTATGGTTTATCGAATGTGACCGTATACATATGGTATGATTTAATTTTTATAGCTACTTGGAAAAAGACCTTGTGAGGCATTTAAGTGCTATACTACTGCAGTGTTTGTTGATAAGTTCACTCCAATACTGAAAGTGCAAAACAAAGAGGTTCTTGCAACATACAAAAAAATGTTGCTATTATGGTGAGTTCAATAATCGATGTTGACGTATTCTACCTACTTTTTTACAGCGTACGTTTATTCGCCTTTCAACAACTAAGGAAGAGTCCACATACAAATGTTTTGAGAAGTGGC
Organism: Eunapius fragilis; assembly: GCA_963681505.1. Lineage (NCBI taxonomy): Eukaryota > Metazoa > Porifera > Demospongiae > Spongillida > Spongillidae > Eunapius > Eunapius fragilis. Next base: position 14,688,654 of record OY811972.1, on the reverse strand, counting down.
TGGAGAGCAATTATCCACCGAATGGCGTTCCGTCTCCAGCAGTTCTGGAACAGATCTACCATGCTGACCATCTCTACGAGTATACTCCTGTCGCTAACAGATCATTTGATTGACACATGACACTTCAAGAATAGAGGCTTGTGTTAAGGTGACTTGTATACCACATCTACTGGGCTTTATACTACATGCATGTATATATATATATATATATATCACATCCTGTTTTTGATTCCCATATTTACTATTATATTTGTATCACATCTTGCTTCTGATTCTCGCCCATATTTGTTTTGACATTTGTATCGCATCTTATTTTTGATTCTCATGTTTTGTACTACATCTTGATGGCTCAAGTAATTCGGTTGGATATGGATAGAATATATACAGAGCTCTCCCATCCCCATACCACATGCACACACACACACACACACACACACACACACACACACACACACACACACACACACACACACACACCACGCAATGAAGGATATGGTCGGACTCGGCACTATAGCGTGTGCACAAGCAACACATACATGCATGCATAAATCTATATACTAGCCGTCACACACCGTCCATGTACACTTACGTACGCGTACGCGCGTGCGTCCCCAATCACTCTCACACTATGTATATAAGTAGCACATGTACGTGCGCGCGTGCACAGCCACACAGACGCGTACCCAAAGCGAACAGGGTAGATGATACACTCTACGGAGGGTTGTACGACGGCAGTTCCCCAAGGTCACGTGCCTAGGCATGGGCATCTTCTTCTTGACACGAGGAAGATACTACATAGATGCGGTACTGATATCGACAACTTATCATTGTTGATGTATCACTATTGGATCATGTAATTCCAACAACCATGTAGCGAGTTGATGCTTTTATCATGATTGGTACAATTTTTACATCAGTCAATGACGGCATCATCAAGGTTAGTCTCGTCCCCAGGCCGTCAATATTAAAAGTTAGGAAAAAAGACGGCATGGTACCTATTGCCACTATGTTAGTGCGCATGCGCTGGCCATTACCTGAAAAACACGTAATCGTATACTTACCTTGTAAACCGTTCCGTAAACTAACTCATATCAGTTCTGCTACGTAAGGTTTTGTTTATTAAATACATCGCACACGTGACGAAATTCATACGCGCTACGCGTATACGTATACGATGTCAGAGTCTTGTAGGATTTGTGACAGTGTTTTGTCTCGTACACATTATGTCGCACTTTTTTCAAGGGAATCTTTGGCATCAGATCTTGCAAACAGGCTCAGCAAGGTTGCTGATGTCCCAGTGGCTTCCGAAGATGGTTTGCCATTGCTTCGCGCTGAACGATTTACGGAATGGTTTACAAGGTAAGTATACGATTACGTGTTTTTCAGGTAATGGCCAGCGCATGCGCACTAACATAGTGGCAATAGGTACCAGCCTACCAGGCCGTCTTTTTTCCTAACTTTTAATATTGACGGCCTGGGGACGAAGCTACATCAAGGTTACATTTTGAATTTGGCTGCGTACGTTTATGTGCGTGACCTCACGTGACATGATATTTAGAACAAGGTGAGATAGAGCGGTTGTATTTGCTCGTATAAGTGGTGTTGTGCTTCATTGTGTTTGGCTTTGGCATAGAAGAATTGAAGCTAGGGCGTTAGTCCATGTCCGCCAGGGTGCCGCGGACATGCCATTATGGAGTTAGCTATCAGCGGCGGCGGAAGGTATATAAGATTGGGGGGCTCTAAAAGCGAGGATAATTAAATTCATGACTTCAAAGAGAGCATTTGTTCACAGTATTCCTTTTGTCTGCCGGGGGCGGGAGGAGTAAGAACTCCCCAACCCATTACAATCTATCTGTACTGTTAGCCATTTGGCATACAGCTAACAATCAATCGGGACAGCCTTCGCTTCACATTGTTAAGCACCCTAATGGGGGGGGGGGGGGGGGGGGGGGGGGGGAAGGGAGGTGTGCCCTGCCGCGCGAATTGTGGAAGCTTTCGATGCCCTAATTATATTTATGCACGAAAAAACTCATACGATTCAAGAAAACTAGCTCTATGAATATTATTAGTTGAGAGGGGGCCCCCCTTTTCCCCATCGAGCGGTCGCCTACGGTGACTTTTCTGGATGTCATTATATAAATGCGCGGGCACAGGCGAACGGTAACAGTATACGCGAGCAATCTCGCGGGCAAGGAATAACAATTGTACTATACCGGTTATTGTTTAGGAGGGGCTGAGCCCCCCCTATGTCATTATTGGGGGGGGGGGGGGGGGGGGGGCTCGAGACCCTCCAGCCCCCCCCCCCCCCCCCCCCCCCTTCCGCCGCCACTGGCTATGCCACCTAGACTGTACACCGTACCTACTACTATTGGCCTTTTCGCCAAAGAGGTTTCCCTAAACGAACGTACGCAGGTTATTTGATGACGTATAGTTTATACGCTGGCTTCTCTGAATCATGTGTGTGTGTGTGTGTGATTTATAAGCCGTATCACCTACATGTACTACTATGTGTGTGGTTGGAGTCCTATGTATTGCTACATCCATGGTGACTGCTGGTTCCTCTGTTCAGTCTGCAGGTTGCTAGATCCTGTTGGTGACTACTCGTTCCTCTGTTCAGTCTGGAGGTTGCTTGTTCATCTGTTCTTGGTTGGAGACTTAGTTGTGCATTATTGAAAATTCAGCTTGTGATATTACTACTACTGTCAAACATTTTCAAAGGTGAGGGTCAATGAGACTTTATTTAGAACCACATGTGTATGTTTGGTGGGTGGAAGGGTACCTAGTGGAATAAAATACATGGATGTAAATTTAGTTTTGATGTTGCTAGTCTGTTTGGTAACTTAGCCTTGGTGTACATGTAAAATAGAAATTGTTTTCTTGTTGTTTTCATCTTGAATCGTGTGCCCTCCTATTTGGTGTGACTATGGAGGTTGATCTATTTGTGCTACCTATCTTAAGGCATCTCCTTCTGCCTTAAGGTGGAGGGAGGTAACGTATAGAGTATTGCTCTTCTGTGATAGAGGAATTTAATTTAATTATTGCTGTAGTCAACCAGCAAAGAATGCAATTATCAAGCACAAATATTTTTTTTGATTGCAGAGAAGGGTCACCATGAGCGCTGAGGATGAGAGTGTAAATGTAAATAGGGTAACCATAAGTGATCATCATGTGTGTGTGCGGTGATATCATAGCAGAGCAGAGCACTCATGGTCACCCTTCTCTGTGTTTTTTCCCTAGGATACCTTAATTAGTCTCCCTCTGTGTGCTGATTGTGATGATTTGGGGAGGGGAAGCTTGTGAATTTTAGGAGTGGTGTCTGCTGCGCAAGCAAACGTGAACCTTTGTAGTTTTTTTTTCTGTTCAGTCTGGAGGTTGTGTGTTCTGGTTTGGTGACTATTGTATGAGAGTCGTATACTGCTACTTTGGGGCTTTGTAACTTTCAGTGGAATGAGATAATCTCATGCCAATTTAAGCACGCATAAACCTATCACTTTTAAATGGTCCAAGAAATGCTAGATAGAGAGATATAAATTTTCTTCTGACAGATATTGAGCTTTACAAATTTGAGGTTAAATAACTATGTACAATAACACTAACTCCTCACAGCCCTATGCGGCCATACAATTTGTGGACAAAAGGCATACCTCTTGAAATATTGAAAAAGTGGCATAATGCCTTAGCAACCACCCTTGACAACCGACAACCGTAGAATAGAAACCTTGCACTACATGTTAACATGTTTGAACTTGTCACCATTTTAAAGCCATACAATGAATGAAGTATCTTTGTTCTCTTTGTAGCCAAAGTCACATGGCCTAGTTTTCTCTCCACCGCTTCCTACAAGCGGCCATTTTTCGACAAATGCATCGACTTCAACATACTTTTTGGACCACGTAGACAAATTCTGCACCCCAGTTGGAAGCATATAACAAAAGGAGACAGTAGAAACTTACAACATATAGTATGGAACTGTACCCATACTTTTTCTTCGCGATGGTACACGCATGTGAAGTGTACTGTGGTTTGAGCCGTGTAAACTAGCCCAGTACATATACCTGTTGACGTGAAAATCAGCTGGACCCCCTGCCCTTATGTACCCACTGTCAGCTGGACACCCAGCCCACGTACCCACTGTAAGTAGTTGCACCCCCTGCCAATGTACACATACATGTATTGGACCCGCTGCCTTCATGTACCCACTGCAAGCAGTTGGACCCCCTGACTGCCCCCTGCCCCCATGTACCCACTGTTACACTCTGACACCATGTACCCACACTGTAATCCCCTTTCCCCATGTGCCCACTATAAACAGCTGGACCTCCTGCCCCATGTACCCACTGTTAGCAGCTGGACCTCCTCCCCCACATGTCTACTGTAAGCCCTGGCCTTCATGTACATGTAAGCAGCTGGACTCCCTGCTCCCATACACCCACCACTACCCCATACACCCACCCGCCCCTACCTCCTGCTCGCATGTACCCACTGTGAGCAGCTGGATCCCCTGCCCACATGTACCCTCTATAAGCAGCTGGACCCTCTCCTCCCATGTGCCCACTGTAAGTAGCTGCACCCCTGCCCCATGTACATGTATGCAGCTGGACCCCTGCCTTCATGTACTCACTGTAAGCAACTGGAACCCCTACCCCATGAGTCCACTGTAAGCAGCTGGCCCCCTTGCCCACATGTACCCACTGTAAGCAGCTGGACCCCCTGCCCCCATGTACCCATTGTAAGCAGCTGGACCCCTGCCCCCCATGTACCCACTGTAAGCAACTAGACCCCTTGCCCCCATGTACTCACTGTAAGCAGCTAGACCCCTGCCCCTGTGTACTCACTGTACTCTCTGCCCCTATGTAAGTAGCTGGACCCCCTGCACATGCCCCAAAGTACCTACTATAAGCAGCTGGACCCCCTGCCCCATGTTCCCACAGTAAGCAGCTGGACCACCTGCCCTCATGTACCCATTATTAACCCCCTCTCATGAATGCTCTCCTTTTGATCTCTCTAGCCACCAAATGTTTTCCACAAGCTCTGCAAAGTTTCTGGAGCTGGTATATGTGGTATTCCATCTAGGCTATGTGACCGAATAAAGCTACTAATACCGCATTATTCATACAAAAGCAAAACCCTTTATTGTATGGTGAATAAAAAGTATGGCTGGACCTAAATGGTGTTTCTGTATACCTAAATGTGTATAGTTGACAATGCGGCATGCTGACATTCCTGAGAATTTGTCTGTGCTTGGTATTATCAACGTGAAGTACCCCCCCTCTCACTTACATGTACAATATCCATATATAAATTGGCTGCGCGTTATTAAGGATTGCGATATGAAAAGTGCACATATGGTATAGTCTCTACTACGACGATACACCAGTTAAATGGGAGGGATCAACAGGTATTTGATGGTAAAATGAACAAGATACAGCTCTCTCAAAAAACGCATGAGGCCATGGTGCATCTAGCCGCAATGGATTTTTTTGGTTTACGGTATTGTCTAATTATGGACCATTTTGTCTGGCCGCAAAGGGCTGTGTCCTGATTCCTTTATCTCTAAAGCTTCAAAAACTGAAATCCATGTTCAACAGTGCTACTCACATCGATAAGATTTGTAGCTTTCAGAACATTAAGTAGTCACACTACCCGTTTTTGGGGGGTGGGCGAAAGTTTATTTGTATGTATCATCCCAATTTAGAACACCATGTCTTAAATATTCCTTCATGTCCAAAATAGCATTGCCAACACCGTGAGCGAACAGAGTAAGCTTAACTTATTACCAGGTCTATTATAGATGTTTGGGGTGGGGTGTATTGTGCATGTGTGTGTCTGCACTGAATAATCCAATACTCTATGTAGGCTTGAGTGCAAATAGATAGTTCACCCTGCAATATATAATTTACTCCTATTCTGAAAAACAAATATGCATCATATACAGTACCAGTCAGAAGAAAGTTCTGACTGTAGAGTACTTTTTCTACGGTGAAGCTAGGATGTTAGTGGCATATGTCCGCCATGTGGTGTGTTTAGTTCCGGAGAGGAAGGGGATCTGGGGGAGGAGCTGTGAAAACCACTGTTTAATATTTCCTGTTTGGTGACGATGCTAGGTTGTGCTAGTTCTGTGTTCTGGTACCTATTTATAAGTCACTAGCCTGAAAGGTTGGGTGGGGGGGGGGGTCACAAGAGATCTATCAATGGAGGATACAAACTTGTCCATAGTGGTAAAAAGTACGTGTACATGTATGTGTCGTTATGTGTACCTGTGTGCGGTTGGAGTCATATGCTTGTTACATCCATGGTGACTGCTGGTTCCTGTGTACCTGTTTGGTGACTACTCGTTCCTCTGTTCAGTCTGGAGGTTGCTTGTTCATCTGTTCTTCCTATAAGGTTAGAAGCACATGAAATAGTGATGCTGGGGGTGGGGGGGGGGGGGGCTGCCTGTCACCAATTTTGGACTTGTGTATTTGCTGGGGTTTGGACCTTACAAATGTATGTTATTTGACATACAGTGTATGTGTCATGCTTCTTTAATGAGAAAAGTGGTCTTGGGCCTTATAATTCTGTACTTGAGTGGGGTCAAAAAGTTCCTTTGTGCTCAAGGTTGTCATCAACCCTTTTGTTATTTGTAGCAAAACATTCATCACGCTGAATAATGGGAGATGTAGATGTATTTTTGTTGCGTGAAGTACCCAAAAGGAGAGAAGTGAGTCTATGTGTGCATTTCTCATAATTAATGCCTACATATGTCTTTATGTAATTAAATATACATATATGCTTAACATGTATCGCGACAGCATGTTCATCTTCACATGCACATATAGAATTTTAGGTCATTGACTTCTGGGTCAATCCCTCATGTCTTTATAGGATTTGAAAGCAATGGTATGTAAAATGAAAGGGAACAAAGGATCAAAATTTTAAATATATATTTAGCCAGGTAAAATGTACATACTACAGAAGTGCTAAATATAGGACTATTTTATATCATTGGTGATCCCTTGTTCCCTTCATTTTTACCACCATTGCCTTCAAATCTTATATCCAACCAACTTTCTCAGAGAGAATGTTTTTTTTTTATATCTGTGACAATCCATTGTAGAGCATCACAACTTTTGCCACGACATTCTTAATCTAATAGGGCTTATAGAGATTAGTTATTATGCAGAGTTTCACTTTCTGATTCACTTCGATTAATTGGCAATATTTCATCAACTTTGTAGATGCCATGAAATTAATGTGATTACTATTACTGTTTTGCAAAGCTATAGTATATATTTTAATTGAAACTGTTTCTAACACTGCAATGCACTCACCTCATGGGTGTACACAAATGTACATGTATGTATTGTGAGATAACTTTAATAAATTTAATATTTTGACTAGTTTGTTTACACTTGTCTAATTATCTCAAAACACCATAGTTCATTTTTATATATCAATTTTACCATGTGACGAGATAGGTTGTGAGGTAGTTAATTCATAAAAATTAATTTTGGGTATCCGTTCCGCTGGTAAGTTATAAATGGATTTATGTCAAAAACTTGGTGTTTCTTTGAACTGCCGCGTGACCACAAAGTTTACACAGATGTAATGATGCTATTAAAACAAGGTTAGACGCTAAAAGGGCGTAGCCCAAGTTGCAAATGATGTGCGCTATGCTCGTACGCCTATAAACATGCATGTTCCAATACAACAATATTAGCACTCTAAGCGTAGTACCTGCTAATATTTATTTAATCATATACATGTGCACAAAAGATCACACCATGTGAAAGCAAAAAAAAAAACGAACTAACTACTCAGTCTTAATTGAAGAACTCTTGAAGCCTTGAGTGATTAAGTCTGTAGCATCTAGCAGTGTTGCTGTTAGTGAGGGGTTAATTTTGAAAATCTGAAGCTGGAATAACTAGAATATCTTGAGTCTGTGGATATACAAAAGATCGTGCTGGGCCAGCTGACTCAAGACAGCTAACTTCTTCTGTATCGGGGAATGTTTGCAATGTAACTGCTAGGCACCACTTATTGTTATGTACTAAGGTTACAAATCCCTTTATATTCTCTAATGTCAAGTTGTCCTGACTAGCTACGTCTACGCATACTATTCTAGTCTCAGCACAGGTGGAGTACACTTTCACTTCCAGTTGGTTCAAACTTATAGGCATAAATGCATGTAGACCTCTAGTACCAACAATGGTATTTGCTGAATTAAACCTACATGTAGCTTCTAAAAGTGTACCTTCTCAATTATACTCGTAGTGAAAGTGTACTTCAGCTACGTTTTCCTTACTATATTCAAATAATTGTGTGGTTTTTGCAAACTGGCGCGAGCTGCAGATCTTTTGACAGTCCCCCCAACACCATCACATGGTCCCTTGCCATGCTTTGATCCCATTGAAGTCAGATTCATAGATTGGCAAAGTTTTGCAATTTTTGTAATGTGATGATGCTCCATCAGAAAAGTAGATCATTCGGAACGGAGAATGCCAAAATAGGTTGGTAAGAAAGGATATCAGATGTTTTTGATATAAGTGAACTGCCACGGTAACGGGTCATTTCATATCAGTACAGGTAGGCAATTGCACCTCACCTATCAAATTTCGTTCAAACTTTACATGTACATACATGTTGGTCTTCATATCATTTATGTTAATAACCTTAATGGTTTACGCGATACGCAACGATGAATAATTGATTAGTTTGCTTATATTCTCAACTTTGCTATGCTATGACTTTAATCCACACTATGAGCACTGTTACATGTTTGGAATCAAATCAGAGGCCATGATGCCTAGAATCAATCTACAATTTGTATTTTTGTCGGAAAGGAAATAGTTAAACAAAAAATGGGTTTATATACCAATTTGCATAGTTGCTGTGTCAAGATGGTTGATAATCATATTTTTTATTTTATCACATGAAGTGAAAACTTAAACTTCACCTTTTTACAAAATAAAAAAGTTGATTGTCAATAACCCCTGAGAACCACAAAATGTTTTGTACTCTGCAGCCATTTTGGGTTGATAATGTAGCGTACGGACATTTTGACATCATGCACGTACATGCGCAGTAGTATTCATTGTGCATATATTTATACTAATGTAAGTGTACGTAACGGCAGTCTGATGATTAAAGCTGGTCTTTGTCACAATACAAATGAGGTGTTGCTAAGTGGGTTATGTAATAGTTTAACGGTTATCAAAACATCCATTGTAATCAAAACTACACTTTGTGTTGTGCTACAAAAGAACAAATGGTCCTCTCCATGGAGCGCTAGCTAGCACTCCATGGAGGGGACGCGCTGGAGAGGACCATTTGTTCTTTGTAGCCCAACACAAAGTGTTGTTTTGATTACATTTGGGCTACACAAAACAAATGGTCCTCACCAGCGTGTCCTCCCCATTGAGCGCTAGCACTCCATGGGAAGGACCATTTCTTCTTTGTAGCCCAACACAATGAATCCTCTGTTCTTCAGTTGTGCAATAAAAGTTTATTTTAAATACCGCTACTCGCTGTATCTGAATCCACATCAATAGTGTTTCGTTAACGTTCGAAAATCTCTATCAACTGGAAGGTGTACTGTTGCGATCCTCTTAGCCGTCACAAGCCACGTATTTATGCCGATTGCATTTAGTTTCAGATGATTTGATTGCAGCCTACCCATCTCTTTCGATGCAAATTGTAGACAGAGCATGCTGTAATTGCCATACGGAAGCTACCGCTGGAAACACCTACAAGTGAACAAGAGCAAGAGCAAGCATGCTCTTGTGCCCAACCTGGTTCTTCTGTCCCAGCTGATGATACCATTCAAAGTACTAGTAGTGAACCTACGCCTGCTGATACGGAGGATAGCGTTGCCTATGGTGATGATATGCTGCCTGCTGATGCGACGCTTTGCAATGTAAACAAAGTGCTCGGTATAGTAGGGATCTCTCCTTTTAGACGAAAGCGACGAATGTGGAATCAGACGTATGTTGGAGAAAAGTTGCAGCGAGTTGGAGATGTGCTCAAGAAGAAAGTGCTGTTTGCAGTTGGCCATGAAGAAAGGGAAACACAAGACAATGGACTGGAGATGATAAAGCAACTGAAAGAGAAGTTTGCTGTGGCTTCATCAAGGAGCGAAAAACTCACTATCTTAACTATTCTGCCAAAGAGTTGGTCTGTAGCCAAAATGATGAGTGAGTTTGGAGTTACGAAGTACATTGTTAGCAGTGCAAAGAAGCGTGTAGAAAATAATGCATCTGTCAATGGTAACTGCAACCCCCCTCCGGGACATATGGGGGATTAGTGGGGGATTTGACAGGCTAATTAGATTATTGCCATGCGCATTTGACCGTACACAGGGATTTGACCTCGACTGCGGAAAATGAATTTTAATCGTATAACAGCTTGTGACCTCCCCCTATCGGCAGCTCAAAACTTGTGACGACCTTGGCACATTCACGGTAGGTACACAACATCATACCTAGCCTGTACCTCACCGGAAACAAGAACATGCGCTTTAAAGTAGTTGTACCCATAACGAGGTATTTTTAGGTAAGATCCACCTTATTGTTTAAGATATGCCACCTTGATATCATTTGGCTAAGTAACGTATTTAACCGAGCGCAGTGCCTTGAATTTTTGCACCCGCCATCTTGTAATTCGCGCACGCATGCGCAGTTTGAGTCCGCCATGTTTTTTGGGGTCTGAATTATTAAAATACTGTAAATACAGTAAAGCAAGCCTCCGCCCTTAACGGCTCACTCCGACCCCTACCTTAATACGTCTTCTCTTCGAATAGCTTAGTTCTCTAAATCCCTCCCTTTGAAGCGATTATCGGATGACATCATACTAACAGACGTACGTACGTTCCGCTGTAAGGTTCAGTTTATTTCCAACAAAACAGCTAGTATTAAGCGTAGCCAAAAGGAGGCTCATCTGTCCAAACAGGTTCTACAACATATCAAACGATGCTAACGTTTTACCATATCTATGGTTTTGCTAACGATTTAAAAACGCATCTAAACTGCGGTAACACGATGATGTCAATAACATATCTAACGATCAGCAGCTTTTGTGTGAATTGTGCCATTTCTTAGTGCTACAATCGTAGCACTAAAATGAAACGTAACTTTTATTATGACCGGTACTGTATGCATTATGAAAGGAACAAATAAGACGGACAGTGAAGAGAAAGAGTTTTTAGTATAAAAATTGTGTACTATATGTACATTTATGTAACTCAGAAATGTGATAGACACTTATTTGGGTGAGGGGTCATTAGGGGTAGAGATAGCTGTGAAGCAGCACACACATATGGCAGGTAGAGCAGGCAGCCATGTAACTGCGGCAGACAAATTGAGTGGACACTGCAGTAGACCGCACAGTTTATTTGTTGCAAAACAGCTAGTATTAAGTTTATTTGCAACAAAACAGCTAGTATTAAGCGTGGCCAAAAGGAGGCTCATCTGTCCAAACCACCCTTTGTAATGCCCTGTGCTTGTGAGGAGGGAAAGAACTTAAAAGGAGGGCAAACTATCCCAAAGTAAAAATTTTGCATAGCAAGTTTAATGATGTCTCATGTATAATTAATTACATGGTATCGATAATTATAGTGCCCGCTTGATTATATGGAAAAGTATCAACTCAATTATACCAAAAATAAGGCATATTCATTAGCTGGAAGTGGAGCACTGGACAGTAAAAGTTTTTATCAAATTTTATCTCATCATTTTAAGTGTGCACAAGGTGCCATAAATGTGCTATATAATTGAGCTGATACTTTTCCGTTTAATTGAGCGGGCACTGGATTAAAATATTATAGTTTAGTGTATGTATTTAACCACATGTATATTTGTTTTGGCAGTCACACTTTGCTGAACATTTGACCGTGTATGTATGCATAGAGTAGTAGTGTTTATTTGAATGATATCTTTTTTTTTTGTAGCAAGCCCCTGTTAGAGTAAACAGCAAAGCACGAAGTGGAGCGGTGTCTTATTTATCTCCTTCTGCTTCTACTCAGGCGCTAAATTCTCAATTGCTGCAGAATGTTAAAATTTTACCCATGCCGAAAGAAATTGATATAGGTGATACTGTATCTCCTGGTGACGATTTGAATAAGGTAATAGCAGGCCAGATAAAACTTTATAGTGGTGACGAATCAAATAAAACCTATTATGAAAATTTGTTTATGATGAGAGTTGCTTTGAAGCTTGATGAAACTACAAACAACGATAACATTGTTTATTATTATCGTACTGTTAAAAAAAAAAAGCAGTGCAGAATTTTCGGTATTGTTTGCATGAATGGATATATATTGATTCCGCGTTGTGAAGTTGCTTTGTTCAAATCTCTAAGATCTTGGATGTTTTGTTCACCTTCGATGAAACCAGATGTTGTGATTTTTTACCACTCTGTCACACATTTATTCTCGATCCAGAATCCATCAACATTTCAAAAACAAGCATTTAATTTATTGAAGGATGTAAGATCACGGGGTATTCCACTGCTATACATAGAAGAACAGTCTAGTACCATAATGCAAACAGCTCTCTGTTGTGCATTTAGAGTAGTGGAACATCATAGGCTATTGAGAAGCATAGGTATAGAAACTGTGGAACTTTTTGGTTTCGCTTTCCCAAGGCAGACAGAACCAAAGGATACGAATACGAGCGATGCTAGTGCCATTCATATCCCTGATGATCAAGTTGATGGTGATGATCAAATTACTAAGGAAACTACCTCTCCAGATGAGGATGCAGATACTTCTGTCAATAATATCTCTCAACAGCAGTCAAAGAAAGCAAAAAAAGCAACTGCACCAATTAAAATATCTGTCAAATGGGATATAAAAGAAATGGTATTTCGTACCACATATGAAGTAGTAAATGAAAATGTCTGGACTGCTTTATGTACTGCTGTTCAAAACAGTAAGGAAATGGTCCAGCAGTTGACATCAACTCCAGTGTTAAACTCATCTTTCCTTTTCAAGCTTACCCAACTGGAGCTACACGAGGTTATCTGGGCAACATTAGTAAATCCAACTCTATTAAACCGACACCTACACCAATGCAAAATTTTGGGTTGGTTGAAAACTGACGATTTGAAAATAGTTCAATTGCCTTCTGCAACATCATTTGTATTTCAATTGGCATCCAAATCACAACCAGATAAGAGCTGCATTGTAAAATACTTTGTCCATTCAATGCCTGAAAATAAATTCCTCCGAGCTAATCTAGTGCTTGGAAACTTGGATGAAACTGGCATACAACGTTTTTGTACGCCAATTGTAAGTTTATACGACTTCCACATTTTTGAGCAACTCTTACCACCTTTAACTAATCTTGATGCCAAACTTTGCATGCGATACCTTTGCATGGAAGTTCGCCAAAGTCTCCAGCTCATGCATTCCATGGAACTTGCACATCTTGATGTGCGACTTCCAAATATATGTTACAGAAAAAGCACAGGCTACTATATTCCTGTTTTAATAGACTATGAGCGGGTAGACAATGCTAAAGAATGTTCAGCTCATCTCTATTTATCAAGTTATCTTTATCCTCCTAATCTGAACAACAAATATGTTGATTATGTGCAATTGTTTGCAATGGCTTCAATTTCTGAAGTGTTTATCAGTACCTTTGTCAATGCAGCATTACAATCCAAATTCAGTTCAGCAGACCTAGACAATGCGTTTACTGCATTCATTGGAAATCTACCTGAGGACACGAAAAGTATAACTGAAATATTTACACCACGCTAACCTATAAAATTATTAACTTGTTTTGGTCTTAAGCCACTGCAGCTCAGGGGAACTACCCTTCAACTTCTCTGACTTACCTTTAACTATTCTTCATCTACCCTCTCATACCCTTCTTTCAACTACCCTCTTACTACCCTTTTAATATCTCACTACCTCACTGCTACTCTTCGGCTAATCTTTAACTACCCTAAAACTACCCTTCAAATACCATCTGACGGTATACCTTTTGTTGGCATCAGTTCTTATTACAAACATGTAATTACACTGTACTGTAGGTCATTAGTGCTTAGTGAGGGTGGAGTGAACAGAACTGCTACATTTTTATTGAACAATTAAAGTTGTGGTTTCCCTGTTGAAATTCCAATATGCATGTATGTTACTTGGCTTGCATACATGTTGTACTTTTGTTTTACAATTGCATATTGTATTTTCATATACGCAACTTATGTTATCCTTGAACACATGGCTTGAGCGGCCTCTGATTAAAAAATTGTACTGTGACTGGTTTTTACGAAGGTTATGTTGTACATGTATGTACTGGACTGGTATGATGTATGTACTGGGTGGTATATTGGACTGGGTATGTACCATACCAGTCCAATACACCAGCCCAGTACATACATCATACCAGTCCAGTTCAACACACCAGTGTATGTACTGTGTTGTATGTATTCGACTGGTATGTTGTATGAGTGGGGAGGTAAGGGGGTGGGGCATAGCCCCTACACCTTTATTAAAGAGGGAGGGGGTGGTGAGGAGTACTAAACACCAGTATACCATCCTCAGAATTTTTAAATTTCCCCCCACACACACACACACACACACACACACACACACACACACACACAAACTCCTTCCTTACAGACCCCTAGAAATGGACCATGTAACATACAAAAAAACGCACGCACACAAGCACACACATTTTGCTATGACCATATGCAAAGTCTCCCATTTAAGCCATTTAGCACCATGGCAATGTAGAAATATGTGAGGTGGTGACAAGCAAGATAGGCCGGCTAATAGCTAATGCCTCTGTACTGTATGTAGGACTCAGGAACTAGTGAGATACACCCACCCATAATCAGAGCACTTTGTGTCATTTAAAGTAGGTTTCTGGATGACAGTGGCCTGGGCAGTAGTGCCACATGCAATCCACACCTACAACATACCCGTCCAGTGCATACAACAGCACATACAACACAACACCTACATTCTTATGAACACACCAGTCTAGTACATAAAACACACTTGTCCAGACAATTCTATACACCAGTCCAACACACCAGCCCAATACATGCAACATACCAATCCAGTACATACAGCACATCAGTCCAGTACATACAGCACACCAGTCCAGTACATGCTTGTAACACGCCAGTCCAGTACATACAACACACCAGTCCAGTACATACAACACACCAGTCCAGTACATACAACACACCAGTCCAGTACATACAACACACCAGTCCAGTACATACAACACGCCAGTCCAGTACATACAACACACCAGTCCAGTACATACAACACACCAGTCCAGTACATACAACACGCCAGTCCAGTACATACAACACACCAGTCCAGTACATACAACACACCAGTCCTGTACATACAACACACCCAACCAGCACTCTCATCCCACCACCAGTCCAGTTTATGCATTCTTAACCCTGAAGGTTACCAAATGTTAGTATGGACGAGTGTAAAGACCTCATAGTGTGTAAAAATTGAATTAAATACTAATGATGTGGCAATACATCCTGAAAATAGGAAGGACGTGGGTTGTTTAGCTTGGAAGATATGTGGGTTTGAAATTGATGCTAGTTTATAGTCCTTTTATTTTACATACCACAAACCTGGTTTTGTCATCAAACATCTCATATACATCAAAGTTAGGTTACAGCTTGATATACACATATTTATAGTAACTATACTCATTAATGTTGAATACTGTGCCATAGCACTGAGGAGGGATGGGAGAGTATGAGGAGGGGGATGGGGAGGAGAGGAGTGGAGGGGTGGGTAGGAAAGATGAAAAGAGAGGGATGGGATGTAAGGAGGAGGACATAGCACTAACACTGTTTGCACATGCGTTCGGTATCTGCCGTTACTACCTAGAAGTTTATCGTCAGACATTAAGTACACTTCCTCCCACCAATAAAGGCTTGAATGCATGTCTGTATTTCTCTCCTCCTCCTCCTCCTCTCTCTCTCTCTCTCTCTCTCTCTCTCTCTCTCTCTCTCTCTCTCTCTCTCTCTCTCTCTCTCTCTCTCTCTCTCTCTCTCTCTCTCTCTCTCTCCTCCCCAGACCCTGGTGCCATAACTTGCGAGGTTTTAAATCGTGCCTACACCCTCCTCAGAGATGTGTACTGCATTGAGCAAGTAACACTGCAGGTGGAGGAGTACCAGAGAAGCATGGATGACTGCCACACCTGCCAGAACGGTATCCCAAAGCAGAGACACAAGACCAGCATGTCATGACTTTTTTTTGCATCACTCAGTCAAAATCTAGCTCTGCTGCAAATCAAAATATTCTTCTACCTTCTTACCACTTGGTTTAATTCACTTTTGTTTCAAAGATGTCTCTGCCATGTCCACATTCCAGTCATGCTCAATGAAAGGAGTTTTGTATCCTGCTGTCTAAATTCTGCATTACAAATGCTCTCCTCAAGGATATCCACTCTCAGTAATTGTTGCAAACAGGTGTACAATATGATTATGTTTTATCAACGTTTGTACACTGCATGTGTGACACATTTCATATCCCCCATGCATGTGTTCTCCAGGAGGTCTTGTATAGTATCCCCCATGCATGTGTCCTCCAGGAGGACTTGTATAATATCCCCATGCATGTGAGGAGGACTTGTATAATATTAGCTGCACTAGTTGCCTCGTACCATGACTTCTATGCATAGTGTCCTAACTTTACTAGTACACTTAAGAACGATCCTTATGTCTGGCCTGTATTTTAATACTCCAGGTACATATAAGGAACATCAAGAAATCAATTCCTCTTCTTCTGCTGTCGATCAATGCAATGTCTTCATAGCCTTCCAGAAATTACCAATCGCACTCTGAGGTTTGCTTCAGAAAACCTCTCTGCTGGAAATTGGCCTACAATCAGCATGCATGAAAATTAGAAAATGAATAGCATGCGTTGTTTTCACTGAACGGAGAGAGCACGTGTAAAACAGCAATAGCTAATGCTACATCGGTGCAGTTGACCTTCCCTTAACATATACAGATGAGATCAATTTTGACCCAAACGGCGTTCCATAGTCGATGGTCGAAAGCTGTCGATCGATGATCAAAGGCTGTCGTTAAATTAATCACTCATTATTGACTCATTTGGCGTTCCATAGTTTTCAGCTGTAATGATTTCATCATACCGCATCATTTCCGTAGGTTACGATGATAAGGTTACATGCCCTTGCATTTAGCTACTTCTAAAAATAAACCGCTGTCAATATGTGTGGGTGTTGTATGCAATTCGCACACTAAGCACCTGCTTTGCGCTGCATTTATTTATGTATAGGAGACGGTTAAGTGAGTGATCCGTACAAGTTACATACGATTAACGATTTGATTCTGATTGCGGAATGAATTCATTGGTCAATAAATTCAGACTTGCTAGTGATTTTCACATCGCACTTGACAGTGTCTCTGTGATCGTGTGTCTACTGGCGGCCATCTTGGTGTTCGTCTTAAAGCTCCACGCAAAGGTAGTCTATCGACTGGCACTGTACCAGGTGTTGTCAGCGTTGGCATTGAGTTTTCTGTCGGTGATTAGGTACACGTATATAAAGGTTGATCCAGATATGATTCATGATCAAGCTTGTGTTGCAATTGGATTGTTCATTTATTACACCAGATGGGTGATACTACTGTTCATGATGTCGGTGTCCATTCATCTCTTCTGTTTTGCAGTGTGCCACAAGGACCTGAGGAAGGTAGAAGTGTTGTATGTTGTGACCTCACTACTCATGCCAGGAGTGGTAACCTGCGTTCCTCTAATCACCAACACGCATGCTAAGGTATTTTGGTGTTATTCGAATAAGAGTGAAACGTATGCCATTCAGAGGATTGTTCTATGGGATGCTCCTGCAATGTTTATATCGCTGGCAACATTAGCAGCCATGATTGCCATGGCGATAAAGCTGGCGCACAGCGTACGTTGGAGAGCAATGATGTACGGGCCGATTAAGGAAAGTGATCAGCATTGGAAGGCACTTAAACAACTCCTCCCACTGGTTGCGTTTCCAATAATGTTCTTCGTCTCCACGATGCCAACGCTGGTATTCAATATGTACAATTTATATGGACATCTTAGCTCAACGCAGACTATTGCTGAGAAAGTACTTCAACCACTTTGGAGTCTCTCCGCTGGTGTGACCTTGTTAATACACATAGCTGTGGTAAAGTGCTCGGCAAGGAAGAAGGGAACAGTTACAATTTCTGACAATGTTCTTGAGAATACAATAGAGCTGGAGACCTCGCTGATCCGTCACCCCTGTAGACCGGCAAGGAATAGTACTTATTACTCTCTGCCCCCAGCCAGTGTATGAGGCAATTAAGGGGTGGTCCGTGCAATGAAAGGAACGGCAAATTATTTAATGCTTTAAAAGTATGCTAAAGTTTGCTTCTGTCTTGTGCATGGGGTGCATAAATTACATGTATGCACTAGTATGCTTATGCTCTTTACATTGTATTGCGTATTCTGTATATATATATATATCTATCTGTACATACATGTAATTATACAATATGTACAAGTAAATAAAAACATTCTTTATGAGAAACGTGGTGGCATGTAGGATTGAAATGCATTAGTGGTTGTAACAACACTGAACTAACAAGGTCATTGACTGAAATGGGACCGTAAAAATTATGTACGCCTGTATATTTAGCACATTCCTCACCCCCCCTCCCCAAGGGGGTGCTTTGATAACACACAAGGGTGTTCAGCTTACATCCATGGGTGTTAACAGAGCATGCTAGGGTGTTAACACCGCACCCCACCAATAATGGGGTGTTAAAGGTGTGCTGCCATAACACTGATTTACCACATTACACCTCAGTGTATGGTTCCCAGCCTTGTTTGTAATTACTTTTTGACGGATTGAGGGCGTGGTTGGCGAGATGACATGGCCGCCGATTAGGTATGTACGCAAACCACTTACCAGTACTAAACGTCTAACATAGGCTTGCCTTGGCCCGGGCGTTCGTCGGTGCGGATTTGTAAACTATCGTGCAGCTAGTGCGTTTGTATACACGTTAACGTCGCTTGCAATTATGACTTGGATCCAAGTCATGGCATGACATGCCATAGTGTTCCATGTTTATTAGTGGTTGTCATGCCATGACTTAACATGCCATGATTTACAATGCCTTGCCATGACATGGCATTCAATTGAGACATCAATTGGCCTGATCAGGCCTGACGTACCATGAAAGGTATCCATGAACTAGCATTACGTATCCAAGTCACACCATGCTTATTATGATATGCAATCTTTTCATACTTGTATTAACACAATTACAAGACATCAAACAACAATTACATAATTATTAGCGTCTCTACATTTCTGATTAGCTTTTTCTTGAAACTTCTTCGAATCAAACTTCTCATCAGGAAAGCGTTGCTTCATCAACTCTGTATATTAAACCATATGTTGTTATTCATGATGTTTTTATGCAACCACTTACCTATAATGGTGCCAACCTTCTCTTGGTCTAGCATAGGTTTCTTGCTTTTTGTTGATGGAAAGATTAAACTCTGGGACAGTTCTTCTCTAGTGAAGTACAAGTCAAGGAGCACGAGTCCAAACAAGTATATATAATTGGCTGGCAACAGATTTACATCCACCCCTTTGATGATACACTGAGTCAGAGTAAAATAGGTGAATGTGTAATTCTACACTACAATTTGCATGTACAAACCGGTTTCAATTCACTGCAATGTTTTCCAACCACATGTGAGATGCCCGGTGTGCTAAGTACACGCATGTAAGGCATACAGCTACTTCCTTACTTTGGTGGTTGTATAATAGCCAATATTTGATCCAGCTCTGCATGTACCTCCTGCATCGAAGTTTTGAACTGGTCTTGTGTCTTTATACGAATGTAAATATAATGCATGCGCATAAATAAAAATTAAACCTCACCAAGCAATCTGTTGCTCTCATAGGTTCATCACTCTTTGAAGAAAGTATTGCATCAAACATGATACATGAACACTTGTACATGTAATTTCTACCTGGTTACTGCTGCACTGGAATTGATCCACTTTCTCTTTACCCTATAAATGCATGCAGAAAGGAAAATACTACTTTTGAAATGCAAACTATCACTTTTGCTTTCAGGAGACATTGCTTCACAGCTGCATCAGACACCTATATATTAGTAATAACAGGGTTATCATACTTGCCTGCAATGACTCTGAACCACTGATACTTGCCTGCAATGGCTCTGAACCACGGCTGATACTTGGCTACATGTAATAATATACATATCAGTAGTTAAGAAGTCACTATTAAAAATTAATGCTAGTTCATTTAGGCTATGAGACTGCACTTTCCGAAGAACACCATTCATATTTTGCAGAATACAATCCATGGAACCAGGCAGAGGCAATCTAAGTTGGGGATAGGTTGTTTAGAGGGAAGAGTTGCAGACAGAGAGGCAGGATTGACCGGCTAAGTCCCTTTGCAACACACTATATGCTTCCCATGCCCTATCTAAGCAGGAAGGGGTGCACCACCATTTGCCCTTCATCAAAACATTAAACATTGTTTACCCCCAAAGCCAATCACTTAATGATGAACATGTGATATATTTTTGTACCTCAATATCTTGAGTTTCCTTGTCCTTTGACATAATGGGATGTGCCCGCCATGGATTACATGTAGCTACAATACAAATAACTGCACCTTTTTGTTTCCACATTACAGCTTTCACCACCCTGGGGTACATGTATAGTTGATGGAATAGTTGTTAACTTATTACTTACAGTGTCATCTGCCATCCTCATTTTCTTGCCACACACAGCATAACTAGCACTACATTAGATGAATTGAATTAACAGGAAAATTAAAATTGCTTTTTACACCACCATCACCTTTGATTCCTATATACCACCAACCTTCTCGTGTAGAGAATGTTTTTATTACTTTTACATTATCGTTCCGATTCCAATCCCGGACCTTAATTCGTAGTTGCTAAATGTATTCATAGAGGGTGTTTAGCGATGGTTTGCAGGCGGTATCCTAAACTGGTGCGCCTAGCTGTATTTGTGCAAGTCATCAAAGGGTTTGTGCTTTAGTCCCAATTGTCTTACAGGTGAGAGCCACTGATAAAGAGCTAAATGATTGGTTTAACGCACATGGATTCCCGCAACCTTTGCAGCGAGCGTCAATCCTTCGGATACACTGGCCATACGGACGTGCAACCCGAGCGAACTGGTTTTAACTTGGAACATAAATCAGTCCGTGTACCTCATGGTTCTGGAGTACAACTGCATCAGCCCCAGCAAGGTAAGTGTATGCAATTCACCGAATACCATCAACACATATTGTGCGCTGCATACGCATACAAGGGTCGACCGTAAGACCTTCCTAATAAAGTACCCATCTTATAAGAACATTGAAAGAGTGGGAAGGACGTGTACAAACAAATCACAGCTATTATTATGCTTAACTACCTCGGTTCGACGAGGGGCAAATTATGGGGGAACAGCCTAGGGTAGCGTCAGGTATGGTCGCCAGTGCAGGAGTGCTCGCCACTCTTCCTTTCAAACGTGGCGCTAGGGCTTACCTAACGTTTGTATGTCTTGGCACAAAATGGAAGTAATACTCCTGGGACTCAGTGTTTACGGTACTTTGTTCAAGTTTTATTTACTATTAACGTTTTTGCAACATAATTATACAAAGTTAGCTACTTCATTTATAGGTAAAATGGCGCGGTAAATACCGCACAATTGCTGGCGGGTTCTATTGGTGCAAGTGAGTGTTAGCGAAGTATGTAGCACAGATTGGCGTAAAATCGTGCTATTATAGAAGAGCAGTTATTTCTGTACAATGTACTTAGCTTTGTTTTAAAATAAACCTTTTGAGTCAAGAATTAGTGAGGGTGGCGAACACTTCAACTGAATTTACGCTCGTAAGTAGTAGTCGCCAGGGGTGGCGACTACTCCTACCTCCACAAATTATGTCTTTAGGCTTAAATTGGCAACCATTCGGCTCCCAAATGTGTCCTATATCTTGAGTGCTAAGCGTTTGAGGTTTGTATGTTGTGGAGGAGTGTTCGCCATAGGGGTACATCAGTAACGGGTTGTATCTCATTCCGCATGCGGTCCTTTCAGCTAAAAGCCTATTAAATGTAGGCCTATAGCATATCATGCTTAGCTGGAGAGAGTACAGCTACTTCTGCAAATACAGAGAAGATTATCTTGAACTTAGACCTAGCTTACATATGCTGTACATGCATAAAATGAAGTAATATCATATTGTAGTGTTCTGTAATGGAGTGAGAATTCAGCTGAGAGCATGGATGCAGCTCTGAAGGAAGTGAGGGAGGGTAATATGCATCCCTGGGCCTTCGCTAGGATGATAACACTATATCTGCATAACCATTGGCCTTCGTCTGGGGGCCCCACTTTGCATCCTCACATTTGCCACCACTGTGGATCAAATGTGGACATGCTCAGCACACACAGTTGTCGTTTTAGTGCTGGCCGCCACTTCTACCATGACATGCAGAATGAAGGATATTCTACACAGGGCTTTGTCCTCTGCCAATGTTCCTTCTCAGCTAGAGCCCACGGGTCTTGATCAGATGGTAAGCATCCTGATGGAATCACCATGGTACCATGGTCGAATCGAATTGTTGGTTTGGGATGCAATCTGCGTAGACACTTTTGCCACTTCCCATCTATCCATGACAGCCTCTGAATTATGTGCAACAGCGAACCAAGCAGAGCAGACCAAGATCAAGAAGTACAATTACCTCACCTCCCATGCATACCATTCCTTCACACCTGTTGCCTTTGAAACAACTGGAGTGTCGCTCCATTTCTTTCCTATCAGACTTTGGTCACCGCATAGCTAACACCACTGGTGACAAAAGCTCTCTAGCATACCTCCTGCAAAGGTTTTCTGTTGCCATTCAGAGGGGGAATGCTGCATCTCTCAATTAAATAAAAACTTATGTGACATCTAAAACATGGAGCCTGATAAGGCACTATGCCATTGATGATCACATATCATTTGTAACCTGATCCATCTTCTCAGCAACCATAACATTACAGTATACGTAGCTAATTAATATTGGCATGGCACTATCTTATAACGGTACATATACTTCAATCCTTAGCTGTATATACAATTTCGGCAGTAAAAGAAGTAGTATGAATGAATGGTCGCCTCCTATACTAGTAACAAATACAAAGTGAAGCTTTCCTGGGGTGGTTAAAGGCTGCTCCATACTTGATAATTTGGTTGAGCAATGTTGTGTTACAATCCACCTTCCATGCGCTACGTAACAACGAAATACAGGGGGGTGGCGAGCACTCCTACCATACGTGGCGACAGACCAACCGCACTGGCGACTATACCAGAAATCCGCTTAATTGGATAAAACAGTTGTTTTCTTTCGTACGGAGCACGTTTTTTGATAAACGAAGCGCTAGTAGTATAGAGTGATAGCTGACGATCTCTTGGGGTCAGTATAATTATCCTTCCTGTTTGCTGTATATTCAAGACAACCGATATTGGCACTCGCGGGTGGCGACCACTACCTACGCTACCCTATCCTAAGGGGGCACATGCACGTATCCTAGGACCACGAGTCCGGCCGGACGCACAATCGGGGGGGGGGGGGGGGGGGGGGGGGCATATCCTGTGACACCGTCACAGATAGGGCGGAGTACAGATGATAGCTGGTATGTTGATAAATGTCAATGTAATTTATTAGGCGGGGAACTGCATGAGTTCATGCCCGGCTGACCACAAAGCTAGATACGTATATATATATACGCCCATGCAACGCGTTATAATCGATGAATATCCTGTACTAAATATTGTGTTTTACTGAACCCTATCCTGTTTGACGTCATCCTGAGGTCACATTTCAACACCACCCACCCCCCAGCCACTGAAATTTTCTCTCATGCCTGGCGTAACGAATTTATGTTTTCTAGACCATGCAAGCGCAATTGCAAGTAGTTACCGAAAAAGGAGATACTACTATGATGGGTGTGGTCGCATCACTTGATGCCACGTGTTGGTTTTCAGCATGCTACCGACGCTATCAAGCCGAACCTACATATTTCTTTGTGCCTCCTGCAAGTTGTGTGGTTCCATCACTTCACTCACAGTTGGTCACATCCGGATTCCCGATTACACCTACTGCCACTTCTGGGGTAACTGGTCTACAGATTACATACAACCTACCAACCTACCAACAGCAGCCTTCCCAGCAAATTAAATCTCCGTCACTTGATTATTGGTCTTTTTCAACACTTTCCCATGCACCAGTTCAATCCCATGTGCCATCAAGCACCAAAGGCAGCCCTTCATCTCTAACCACAGCCACAGTATCACTTAACCTTACATCATATGCAAATGCTGCACAATCAAATTTTGATGTCACACCACTCAACACGCCAACTAAACTTTATTACATTGTCATGAGCATACTGGTTGCGATATTCCTTGTTCCAGCTGTTGCCACCATCCTCATTCTACGGCAAAGGAAAATATATAGCAGGTATGCAGTTGGCATAATCAATCAGAAATGAGACCCAACACAAGTTTTTTTACAAGGTTTTAGATTTTATTGACTATTCTAAGAGATATATTGATCCTGTACAACATCCTTTTTATACAGTGGAAATTAGTCTGTCAATCACGGAGTTTAAAATGACCTGAAATTATAACTATCCATGTTAAACATTTCATATTGCACAAGTCAACTTTGATGTGCCTTCCATAATACCCTTTTCGCAGCAATAATCTCGTATTATGTTTGCATTAGATGGTTTTAATTACAGCAGAAAGGGACCTAATGTGATACTTTTACAGTGGGTGAATGTACACATAATCTTAACAAAATTAGGCCATTTTAAAAGGACAGACCATTTCCAAAGCGGAAGAAGGAAATTGTAGGTAATCTCTCAGAATATCCAATGATTTGAAAACTTGGAAAAACATGCGTTAGTCCCTTTTTGCAGCATCGATAGCATATCTCATATCAGTGCCAAATTTTTGATCTCTTTGCAGGAGACATGACCTCCATTCACTAGGATTCGCAGTCCATGAGGTGATTTGATGCAATGCATGTGGGAATTCATAATGAATCAGCATCTCAGTGTGACATTAGAGGTGGTATGCATAATATGTTAGATGCACTTTCATGTTGGTTCTGAAGAATTTGTGTAAATTAAAATTTCCCTCAGTCCTTCCACCAATCCTCTTGTCCCACATACACAGAAATTTGATCCTGATTTCAAACCAACACTGACATTAATGCACACAGATTGCTTATCAGTTGAAAGTCATTTAGATTCATTGACCCAGCTCTCCCCTGCAATAGAAAAGGAAGAGACAATACTGTCACCCACAGATGACTATTTTTCAGAAGATATTCTGCATCAGAACTATAGCTCTCAGAGTACAAGTACAGTTTCACAAGCAATTTGAAGTGCGCTTTAAATGGGGGCATTATTGTGTCCACTGTTTATAGGACAGAATTAACTGACTGACTGTTTTTATTCATTGGATTTGCATGTATGGCACAATTGATAACACCACACACACCTCAGGTTATAAATATTAACTGCATAGCAAACCTCACAATTACTATATATGTTTACAAATATACTCACTATGAACACCTATGGTGCACTCCTTCTGCCCTAGCATTGATAACTCTCTGGCAGCAATGGCAGAAAAATGTTCAGGGTGCACTTATCAGTAAGGGTATTGATGAAAAAAGCAATTTGCAGATCAGCAGCAAATGCCGCTCTCCTTGTCCCCATTTATCACGCTCAGCAGCAGCAGTTGTTTCAACTTTGGTGTGGTATTCCATTCTTGTAACCTATGTTCACGCAATGACCACAACACGCTACGATTATTCATAAGATATACACTTGGTTTTTCATAAAGACAGAAAATTCGGCGATAAAAGTGGTTCATCAATTCTGTTTTTGGCATGCCTTGGGTGTACAAAAAGACTAGTCTTACCTCCAGCCTTTGTAGGAGGGCTGCAATATCGGATCTTGTACCCGACCTTCGATCCGCGTGGTGATGCCTGCTTGCGCATAAACTTGCTGCGCAATTTAAAGAATCAAGAATGCGTGTCCATTATGAATAAAAGAGGTCGAAGTGTTGTGTTGTATTCTACTTATGAGTATATACTGTTATAGCTGTTCTGAGGAGTTATTAGGTTTGAAACATAAGCTAAAGGTGTCTGTTTCTTTAGACAGGTACCGTAATATTCTAATTATAAACCTAGTTTCCGACCGCGCGAGGTGAAATTTCATAGCGGTTAAGTGATTTTAAAATTTAAATGAATGAAACCACACATGGCGGGACCATCCACCCCATCACCGGTGAAGAAGTTCACCCGGGCAGTCCTCCTCTCTAGCTCCAAGGGAGTGATGCTCAGAAACTTCTGCAGGGAGTACACCAAATTGGTGAACACTCAGTTTCCATGGCGGGAACTCGGATACGGGTGCCCGCTGGACCTTCTGCAGGCAATGGACGACGTTGTGAGGATAGAAAAGGCGCCGGAAGGAACTGTGACACTCTTCGGCATAGGAAGCGAGCAGATGTTCATGCCCTCGTGGGTGAAAAAGGCCCAAGGCAAGTGTGTCGAGGGAGTGAATTTTTTTTTTTTTTGATTCCGCGTTACAAAAATGTACATGTACGTTCAATCATAGTGGTTCAATCAATTCTGGAATCACACACACACACACACACACACACACACACACACGATTTGCACTCGGTTCTCGAAAACACAGGGACTGGTGGGCAGGAACCCCTCAAACACGAGTATGCAACCATTAGTGAAGTTTTAATTTTCATGAATTGGAAATTGTAAAAATCGCTAGCTTCAGTGGGGGGGGGAAGGGCAGCCACAGCGAAGCCAGACAGGGTACCTCCCTTTTCCTATTAATGTTGGACCCACTTCTATATCTGACTGACCCTGCATACTCATAATTACCATCTCCATTCCATTCATCAGTTACATGTACATACATGTAGTTTTCCACTGTGGCCTACAAGAATGCATATCTCCCTCCGTCCTTCCCTCTCTCCTTTCCTTCCTCCCTCCCTCCTTCCTTCCTTCCCTCTCTCCCTTCCTTCCTTACTCCCTCCCTCCTTCTCTCCTCCCCCTTTCATTGCTTGCTTGCTGCCACATTGCTACGAGATGCTTCAACCTCATGAGAGATGCCAAGCTGTCTTTCTCCCCTCCCTCCCACCCTCCCCTTCAGGATTGATCAAGCCCTCTGTCACACTCAGCACCCTCACACCCACATACAATCACTACTTCATGGCCACGCCTACCTCATTCGACGCACGGTCATGTTGCGGTGCCACAGCTGCTCCCAGCAATCATGCAGTTAAGCGTTACCATGGTGATGGTCCTAGCGGTCATGCAGTTAATCGTTACCATGGCGATGCTCTTAGCAGTCAGGTGATGGTAAGCCTTGCAATGTTGTCCTTACAATAGGGGCATTTAAATCATATGGTCACACAGACAGATAAATGCATTCTAAGTACAAGGGCATCTATCTGAGATGAATTAGATAACATTTACGTCTCTGCTCTGTTAACGTATATGGAACAGTGTCCAGCAAAATCACCCTTGTGATGCTTTATCAAATTTTCCAGGGCAAGCAAAAGAAAAGTAACGCTCGCATTGAAATGTACGGCTAATTATAAATTCAGTGCCTAATAAATTTATGATGGATAGTCCAATTTTGGATGCGTAAGGACCATTTGATAGAAGTTCACAGAAAATCAAAAAATTTGAAAACTCCTGAAGGGCAATTTTGCTGGACACTGTCCCATGTATTGTCCAGGCTGACCTTCCAGGCAGGAGTACATTGTATACCTGGGTGCACAGAAAGAAAGAAAAAAAAATTAAATTTTTTTTTTTTTGCCTTTCAGTCCTTGAAGGGGGTTTACATAATTAGACATGTATTAATGGTACTGACATTTTGCACAAGTCGTTTTAGGATCGGGCCAAGGTACCTGCATGTATACATGTACGTAAAGCTTAAACATGTTTTGTTTACCACACTTGGGAACGTAATGAATACATGGATCTCCGCTAGCAGGGCTTGTTTTACACATATATAAAAAGGAGCGAAGCCTTACTTATCTCGGCCTGTTCCTAAAAAGACTAGTAGTACTACATACCAGTAACAGTTAAATGTTAAATGTAACTGAGGTTCCACAGTTGTCCAAAACCTTTTTTTCTATACCAGGGGCGGATTTAAGGTGTGTGGGGGGGAGGGGGAGTCGGGGGGGGGGGGGGGGGGGGGGTCCGAATCCCCCTCCCCCCCTCTCCAAGGTTCGTACAGAGTATTGAAAAGGCATTAAATCAACACATTGGATGAAATAGGCATTAAATCTGGGTTTTGTATTGAAAAAGCATTGAAATCCAATACGGCTATTAAAAAGGCATTGAATTTCGCCCAGTGTCTCTTTTCGTCTTCTAACCCCGCCCCATTCCCATTCCCATAAAAACCTGAACGCGTCTATTTGTATTAGATGCTGCTCCAATTTGGGCCTGGGGATGAGAGATGAGAGTGTAATGGAGGTGAACAAGCTGTTAAAGCGATTTGAATTGGTGCACACTTTGCGATGGGGAAGTGTACCTTCAGATTGGAGTGGCCTGAAAAATCCTTTATGTAGTGAATGGTTGGCTGAACATAATGATGACAGATACTCAACGCATTTCATAGCATGTAGAAAGGAGTTTGGGCTCGGAACAATGGGTGAATATTCACTCAAATCACATTCTTCTGGGAAGACTCATCAGAAAAATGTATCTATCTTAAAGGAAAATACCAAGATTTCGTTTGCCACCTCTGATACACCGTGTTCTTCGGCAGTTATGCGTCGGGATGGAATGGAACAATCTGCTGCACTTGGCCCAGTTCCCAGTGCCGCTCAGGCTATTGATTTGAAGGGAACTCCAACATTGTCCCATTATTTGGACTCAAGTGCAGTTCTAAGAGCCGAAATATTGTGGGTCTTACATACTATAAGCTGTCACAATTCACATAATAGCAAGGAAGGCATTTCATAGGTTTTCTCATCGATGTTTCCGGATAGTGAAATTGCACGACGATTTTCATGTGGAGGGGAAAAAACTGCTTATCTCACTGTGTTTGGTCTTGCAGAGTACTTTAAAAGGTCCTTACTAGACAAGGGAGACTATTGTGTACTTTTTGACGAAAGTTTAAATAACATGGTGAACAAGGATGAAATGAAAGCACTTGATAGTGACTTAAACAATGCATTGCACTCGTTGAAGTAGATTTAATTTTGTTGTACAACTCTATGTATTAGCATGTATTATTGTGCTCCGGGGTTTACATTTGCTTGTTCAGTACATGTATTAAAAAGTTTTTGTATGGTTTTTTGCGTCACAACCACCTTCGCATCACCTCTTCAAGAGAGCCTTATACAACCCTAAGCTGGAAGCTGGCAGTGGTCTTGGCCATGACCAGAAACAATCTAGACCTGCAGACATACGAGTCAACAACTGGGGCATCAATGGCAAACCTGCTGTTGTGGACCTATCTTCTGCTAAAACCTATCATAGTTTCCGAAGCGGGACACACTGCAGGCTCTGCAGCTTTTGCCACAGAACAGCGAAAGATACAAGCAAATTCAGGGATTTGTGAAGAACTAGGCTGGAGTTGCATACCCCTTGTTGTTGAATCATTCGGGGCCTGGGGCCAACTAGCCTCTAACACATTCAAGAAACTTGCTTTCCGCCTTTCAGTCCAGGTTAACTCCTCCACTTCCACCACTCTGGACAGCATTTATTCCACACTAAACGTTTCCCTTGTGCGCTCGAATGCCAGAGCATTTCTTGCAAGGGCAGGTGCCCGTGCTAAAGTCTCAGACCTCTACTTAGTTGGTTGACTCATACATAGCTACATAGTTTACTAGTTAAATACTTGTTTATACATGCATTCAATTTATGAACTTATATATAATTATATTACATTATTAAAGCATTAAAAAGGTCTTATTATGACACCAGAATTATGTGTACAAACCCTGTTCTCCTATGAACAATGACGTAAGGCATACAGCCAAATTTGTATGCACGCTTTGCATGCGCCGTACTTTTCCTCCATTTTTCATACTGGACCCCCCCCCCCCCCCCCCCCCCTTCCTTTTGTTCCTGCATCTGCCCCTTGTGTATAGCGCTTGTGTATGTAATTGAACCGCCAGGGACAGTAGACATTAATACTATGACAGTCAAGACTAGATGTGTGTGCATATACTACATGTGCATATACATGAGGTCACTGTCGTATTTGTAGGGGAGAGAGGTGACGGTGAAGACACCACACACATGTGCGAAGTCACAGACACATCCCATCACGGGCGGAGGACGGTATGAAATGTCAGCAGCTACTGTATATGAAATGGGAGTTTGTGTGTGAGGGTGTGTATGTGTGTGAAGAGTGGGGGGTGGACAGTGGATTCCATCTGTGAGCCGGTGTAGGGGAGACGTTCATTGCTAACATAAATGATGTGCTATGTTATACATGTGCGGTGTACATGTGTGTGCTAAAGCACCCTCTCTTACTTTAACCCCTCTTTTACATTAACCCCTTTCTTACATTAACCCCTGTCTTACATTAACCCCCTTATACTTTAACCCCTTTCTTACTTTAACCCCTTTTACTTTAACCCTCTCTTTAACCTTGCTTACTTTAATCCTCACTTACTTTAACCCTTCTCTACTTTAACCCTTCTCTTACTTTAACCCCTCTCATATGTTAAAGTTGAAGGGGTCATAATATTCTGAACTGAAATTCAGTTTCACTACATTGCTTCAATCATGCACTCATCTCTCCCTCCCTCCTCTTTCCCCTTTGCTCCGCCCACCCCTCGGGGTCACAAAGGTCAGCCCTCCCCTCTGAGCCAGCTTGTGCTGTCACGACCAAGGGAAATCCCCCACATCCCGCGAGGAGCGAAAAACCACACCCATCCTCCAGCTGCGTGTTGCGCAAGGATGACATGCTACTATGTGCATCTAGCCGCAGAGGTTTACCTCAACACAAAGAGCCACATGTCCAGTCACCTGAGCAGGTCCACTCACATGTTCAGTCACGTGATCAGTCATGTGTGAAGTCACGTGAGCAGTCATGTGAGCAGTCACATGATCAATCCTCATCATCACGGTGCTCCTCGCCAGCTGTCAACTCCTACGACTATCAGAAATCTTCACATTGTACGTTTCCATGGCAATCCTACACCTGTTTTTGTCTTTTAACCTCTGACTAGTTAGGGGGCAGGACCATCACAGAAGCACCAGAGGGGAGGTGGTGTTGATGGTGGTGGTGGTAAGACCTCCAGCATGCTCCCTGCTTGGGTGTGAAGGGGTACAGTGGTGGGGGCGGCCATCTTTAAGTTACGCCCTTGTCAGGGTGACTGTTGTAAGACTTCTTGTAAGCAGTGCCTGTGTTCAAGCGATGGTGTGTGGGTGTGGTAGGTGGGTGTGGTTAGCCTCTGGTAAGCAGTGCCTTTGCTCAACAGTGGGTGTGGTTAGTGACTTGGTGGTCCCATTTTAGCAGCACTAATGGATGCAGTGTAAGACGAGAGAGGGGGGAGGGGGGGAGATTTAAGAGTAAAATGTGATATGTGCTTTTTTTTGTTGTGTTTATTCCTGCGCTACCTGTTTTTGTACTTAACATTGTGTTAACCCCCCCCCCCCCCCCCACACACACACACACACACACACACACACATACTTTTGCTAGTGGCCTGGGCACCACGGACAGCGTGGGTGTCCGCTCCGTGTGCGGACAGCCTGGTGGGCAGGGAAGTGGTTTGGCAGTTCAGCGGCTGGGCTGCCCCCAATGAGTGCGGGCTGACACTGGTCATTGCCTCCGAGGTACGCACGTGCCCCCTCGGTGTGGAGCCGTACAAGTGCGGGGAAGCTGTAGGGAAGCGATGAAGGGGGTGTGGTAGTATAAGGGGCGTGGCTGGGTACAGATTACTGTGTGGGGTACATGGGAACGTGGCATTTTGAAACATGGGTACGTGGGGACATGGCATTTTGAAACATGAGTACTGTATGTGGGACCGCGGCATTTTGAAACATGGGTACGTGGGTACGAGGAACATTCAGTAGTTTGAACTGGATGTGGTTTAAAGAGAGGAAGGGGGGGGGAGGGTAAGTGGATGCTGGATGTGGTGTAGGAGGAGAGGAACATTGGGGAAGTCACAAAGTCTTTCCCTCCTGTCTCGCCAGGTGTGTTCCCCAGGGAAGATATGGTTACAGCGTACCGTGAATGTTGAGCGTGACCTGGGGGAGATATCTCATTGCATCAGGAACATGAGGCCATCTCAGTTGACCAGCACGGTATGGGGGGGGGGGGGGGGAGGGGGGGGAGAAGGGAAGGCTGCCTTTTTCAAACGTTGCCTGTGTGTTGCTATTTTACCTGTCGTCTTTTCTTTTTTTTCCTACTCCTTTTCTTCACCCACCTCCTCCTCACCCTCCTCCTCACCCATCCCTCCCCCACTTCCTCTACCGCCTTCCCAAGCCATCGAAAGGAGACGTCTGTTGCGCCAGGGTACCAAAGACCTCTGATTTCAGACGTGTGCGTATCACAGACCTGAAGCTGCATACCGCTCCACAAAAACAGGTACTCCGCTTGATACTGGGTGAGGAGAGGGAGGTGCCTTATAGAGAGGTAGTGGGCTCCACCCATTGCCTACATGAGGCATGGTTCTAAATGATACAACCAGCTACATGTGATGTACAATAGATGGTTCTAAATGATTAGTGTCTACATGTAAGTGCTTCTGGTGTGTGCGTACATGTATATGTTTCAATAAACGAGTCCGTTTGATGTACATGTACAAGTCTGTAGGTACATGTATTCTATTCACCTGGTCTGGATTAACATTGATCATACCTAGTCTGTAAGAGATTATTTCTCATCTAACAATCTTCTCCTCCCCCTTCCTCACAGGCCGTGGTCCAGTACATCGACACGGGCACAGACCATGTGGTCATTCCACTGACACACCTCCACACCCTCCCCTCCCCATTTTTCCTCTCTTCCCTCCCTCCCCTCGCCCACCTCTGCACCATGTGGGGTGTGGTCTCCACCAGCACCCATGGCCAGTGGTGGGAACTGGACAGCCAGCTGTTGAGGAAGTTGGTTTACAGGAAGCAGGTAACGGAGGGAGGGACCGCCCCAGTATCCAAGGGTATCCAAGGGTGTTCCACTACCGTCAGGATAGTAAATTGTGTGTCGTTCATTCCGTCCTGTATAGGTGTATGCCAGGCCTAGAGGACTGGATGATAGTACGGGGAAAGAGGCAGTGGACCTGTTCCTTGACCCTGATGGAATCCATGACATAGCTGATATACTGGTCAGAGATGGTGATTACGTTGCCTTCTCTGACAAGCAGGAGTATGAGGAGGAGGAGGAGGAGGGAAACAAGAGAGAAAGACCTTCCCACACAGAGATGAGAACACTTGCTGCATTCCTCAGGCGCTCGGTGCAGTGGGTGGTGCCTGTAGCCCTTGGCAACGTCTGCAGAGAACTTTGGCGGGAATCGAGAAGCCTTGTGAAGTGTAAAGACGGCGGTGCTGCTGGAATGATTTTAATATTGTATTCATCTTATTTCATCTGACCACATACAGACTCTGCATCGCCAACTTAA
The DNA here is from genome assembly GCA_963681505.1 of Eunapius fragilis. Classification (NCBI taxonomy): domain Eukaryota; kingdom Metazoa; phylum Porifera; class Demospongiae; order Spongillida; family Spongillidae; genus Eunapius; species Eunapius fragilis. The sequence continues at coordinate 14,654,983 of OY811972.1, read as the reverse complement.
CATAGCGATACACATTCCGTATATCCTTGCCAAGCTCCAGCGTAATGAATTTATTCCTGTACAAACCTGGATGTCAAAGCGAAACCATATTTTCTGAGGCGGCATTCTAAGCATATGCGGGGAGCATCACGATATACAGGAGAACAGTGTTGTATTATCTCTAAACGACAATTCATACATATCGGTATCGATCACTGCTATACATGCACATGCACTAGCCTAGATTCGAATTTGTAATTAACTGCAATTAACAAAATAGAATCCTGTCACGCGGCCGCCCGCGCGCCGGAGGAATAATTTTCTTGCACTTTATAATAAGATGCCCCCCCCCCCCCCCCCCCCCCCCCACTCCATCCTGTGTACGCACGCATGAATAACACATGCAACTACAGCAAACACTGGAGCCTCTAAACCTAGCAGGGTGAAGGACTCTCCTTATACCGGCGATTGCATCGAGCGCTAGTGCTTACTCAGTGCTCACCATTGCAAGATGGCGGAAGTCCACTATAAGATTGTTTTAATGGGAAATGCAGGTGTCGGAAAGTCTAGCTTCTTACAACGTCTAAGGCTAGGCGAAGACTTTGATCCTGATAAGACAGATTTGGTGACCGTAGGCGTGGATTATTGGAACTATAATCGCACTGTCGGTACTACTACAATTAAAGTGAGTTGAATTGGCTGTTCGCGGGTGGGATGTCACGTGGTAACAACAGCCGATTTGCTGAGCTGGTCCGATCAGTGTCAACGCCTTTCGCATCCCCTATAATTTTTGTGCTTGTGATATACTCCACCCATCTTCTCCTAACATAACTACGAGCCGCTTGGCATGAATGCATATATATATATAACAATCAAAGCAAGAAATTCCTCTATTCTCCTCCCGCATAATTTTGTTACATAATACATCAGTTACTATAAATAACCGTATGTTGTGTACGGGATGGCTGTCATTCGCTCATTGTTTTCTCGTACCCAGCATTATGGCAACAATAAGACATCCATGATGTAACGTCACATACAATGTACACTTATATAATTTAGTCTGCATGCGTACTGTATAGAATTAACCGATCAATTCTATTCAAATCAAAGGTGTCACTCTTTGATACTGCTGGCCATGATAAGTACAGAAGTAGATGCGCAAACTATAACTATATCCACCATGCTGATTGTGTTATACTGATGTACGCTGTGGACGACCACGCATCACTGATTGATTTGAGTGAGTGGAGGGAAATCGCATCCCTACATACCAGACAAGACATCACCTGGGCTCTGGTTGGGAACAAATCGGACTTGTTTGGGATATTCCAATGGACGCTGTCGAACAGAAGCGTGATGAGTTCAATATACGACACTTAAGTTATGCAATCTCTGCAAGGACAGGAGAAAACGTGGACTATACCTTTGCAAAAATAGTCGATAGCGTTCACAACAATAACACTGTTTTTCACAAGCCGCCAGTGAAGCAAGAAGACACTTACGCCAAACTTCAGCTTGTTGAAGTAAAGCCACGACAATCTCTCTGCTAGCTGATCAGTCAGTGTTACATATATATAATTATATTCTGCAGTGCTATATATGGGACAGTGTCCAGCAGAATCACCCTTCTGGCTAGTTTTTCAAGTTTTCAAATTTTTTGATTTTCCTTGAACACCCATGAGCTTCTGTCAAATGGTCCTTACGCACCCTAAATCGGACTATCCATCACAAAGTTATTAGGCACTGAATTTATAATTAGCCATACATTTCAATGCGAGCGTTACTTTTCTTTTGCTTGTTCTGGAAATTTTGAAAAAGTACCATAAGGGTGATTTAGCTGGACACTGTCCCATATATATATAATTATATATATATATTTAAAGATTTGTATTCTTATGTTTCAGTTCTAGGCACCATGGAGATGCCTGATCAGGCTGTGACTATGCATCAGTGTATACAGGCCATATGAACATTATACTGTACCCTGGCATTTGATGTTTAAAAATTCCGGCTTATATGCTGTCTTTTTAAAGTTTCATATTTGCATTAGTGTATTTGGATTTGCTGTATGTAGAAGAATACTAGCTGATAGTGGAAAAATATAAACGGTCAGTTCTATTCTACGTATCTACGAATACATGTGTAGTACATGTAGCTATAGAAAAAAAGGTTTTGTTGACAAAAGTGAAGATCCGTACAACTGATTTTTAACACCGGGTTTACGTAAGACGCGGGGAAATCTTGATTATTTTGGGGATATTCAAAAACTGAAAAATTCCCTCTGAATGGAGTTGTTGCTTCATAATGCAGCATCTGATATTATAAGCATTTTGATAGTCAATGCGTATTTACGACAGCCTTGGGGACAATTGCCTTGGTCAAAAAAGGCCCGCAATGTCGGACAACCTAGCTAACGGGCCGCGGCAGGTGCACTTTTTTTCTAAGCAATCCCAGATCAGTCTTACAAGTTCATGATATACTATTGGTGGCATTTGTAAAGAAAATGCATTTGAAACTGTCTCTGTACCTCTGCCTTTTCGTTTGGCTGATTTTGTAAAGAATCGATATATGTTAAACCGCTAATTAGGCTACGCCCACACGCGGATGTACTTCATATTGCATGCTGTTTGATGTACATGTACAGAAAATAAGCTCCTACATGTATATCAGAGTGTTTCGATCCAATGGTTTGATAATGTGTTGGCAGGAGTGAGAGTTGTGCAAAAATTGATAGGGCATGGGGGATGCATATGCATGTAATAGCAATGGTTGTTAGAAATGTAGGCCCACCCGCCCCCCCCCCCCCCCAACCCCCCCCCCCGCCCAACTTTCATATCAAGCTGTAGCATTCCAATGAAGAGGAGGCAAGGGGTTGTTGTTTCTCTTCCCTGTCCCCCATCCCCCCTCTCCCCACTTTTCCCTGTGAACTTTTATTTCAATTGCTCCCAGCTGTGGGAACATTAGCAGGGACAGCTGTGGGAACAGTAGCAGGGACAGCTGTGGGAATATTAGGGACAGCTGTGGGAACAGTAGCAGGGACAGCTGTAGGAACAGTACCAGGGACAGCTGTGGGAACAGTACCAGGGACAGCTGTAGGAACAGTACCAGGGACAGCTGTGGGAACAGTAGCAGGGACAGCTGTAGGAACAGTACCAGGGACAGCTGTGGGAACAGTACCAGGGACAGCTGTAGGAACAGTACCAGGGACAGCTGTAGGAACAGTACCAGGGACAGCTGTAGGAACAGTATCAGGGACAGCTGTGGGAACATTAGCAGGGACAGCTGTGGGAACAGTAACAGGGACAGCTGTGGGAACAGTAGCAGGGACAGCTGTGGGAACAGTACCAGGGACAGCTGTGGGAACAGTACCAGGGACAGCTGTGGGAACAGTACCAGGGACAGCTGTAGGAACAGTATCAGGGACAGCTGTGGGAACATTAGCAGGGACAGCTGTGGGAACAGTACCAGGGACAGCTGTAGGAACAGTATCAGGGACAGCTGTGGGAACAGTACCAGGGACAGCTGTGGGAACAGTACCAGGGACAGCTGTGGGAACAGTACCAGGGACAGCTGTAGGAACAGTATCAGGGACAGCTGTGGGAACAGTACCAGGGAAAGCTGTAGGAACAGTACCAGGGACAGCTGTAGGAACAGTACCAGGGACTGCTGTAGGAACAGTATCAGGGACAGCTGTGGGAACAGTAGCAGGGACAGCTGTAGGAACAGTAGCAGGGACAGCTGTGGGAACAGTACCAGGGACAGCTGTAGGAACAGTATCAGGGACAGCTGTGGGAACAGTACCAGGGACAGCTGTGGGAACAGTACCAGGGACAGCTGTAGGAACAGTATCAGGGACAGCTGTGGGAACAGTAACAGGGACAGCTGTAGGAACAGTACCAGGGACAGCTGTAGGAACAGTATCAGGGACAGCTGTGGGAACAGTAGCAGGGACAGCTGTGGGAACAGTACCAGGGACAGCTGTGGGAACAGTACCAGGGACAGCTGTGGGAACAGTACCAGGGACAGCTGTGGGAACAGTACCAGGGACAGCTGTGGGAACAGTACCAGGGACAGCTGTGGGAACAGTACCAGGGACAGCTGTGGGAACAGTAGCAGGGACAGCTGTAGGAACGGTAGCAGAGACAGCTGTAGGAACAGTACCAGGGACAGCTGTGGGAACAGTAGCAGGGACAGCTGTAGGAACGGTAGCAGAGACAGCTGTAGGAACAATATCAGGGACAGCTGTGGGAACATTAGCAGGGACATCTCTGGGAACAGTTCCAGGGACAGCTGTGGGAACATTAGCAGGACAGCTGTAGGAACATTAGCAGGACAGCTGTGGGAGCATTAGCGGGGACAGCAAGAGAAAGGACAACGGTATCTGCAGCGGCAGGGCAGCAGGGTGGACAGTACTAATGCTCCAAGGAACAACAGACTCAGCAACTATGCCTATGCTCATAGCTGGAGTGCTACGACGACGGGTTTTATTAGCCAATGCAGTTTCAACTGTTTGCGAGGACGTCCGCGAGTGTGTTGTCTACAATTACAGACACACCTGAATTACACGTTTTACATGCTCCGCTTCTGCTTTCCTTTTTCGGTTATGCATCCCGGTGCCATCCGCGAAACAATTTCGAGGCAGCTGTTAATAAGGTAATTGTATTCATCATTACTATTACTTCTCTTCGTGAGTAAAACGCACTGCTCCTCGAAAGGCAGTTGCGTTGTCTTCACATATAGCTATTGTGTAGCCTTTCCTTATGCCAGAGATGCTAATGGCACACTTTATAAGCCAAAAAATTATATAGAATAAAAGTGCACCTTGAAATCGAGGGCCATAGCGAAAACGCTAATGAGGTTGGTTTGAGACGTCAGTGTACGACAACGGTATGAAATTTTCGGCCCAAACTCTACAGTATGGTTGCATATAAGACGGTCTGTTAGGCAACGTAATTAGCTTGGGAATCAAACGTAAGGAGGGAATTATGAAAGTTTTGTATTCCCCAAAATTTCCCCGCGTCTTACGTAAACCCGGTGTTATAAAGAGCCAATGCCAATTTAATCAGCAATGAGATGCAGGTGTATGCAGATGAAGGGGGTAAACGGTGGTAGTCTCGTACCCAGACTCAAGCCCAAAACGCATCCGCAGCATGAAATTGAATCAACCAATATATTAGTAAATGCTAAATAATTATAACCCCATTTCAGAGAGGACACTTATAGTTTTAAAAAACATTATTCATTACTATTACGTAGAATAAATTTTTTCATTAAAAGGTAACCTCTATGGCTAGATCGTGCCGGAATGAAATGCCGTGTGATCGAAGGTACGTAAGAATAATGGGTTTGTACAATACAATTTACTTGAAAAACCATGCGTGTTGTTCCAAATTCTTGCTAAGCCTTAATTACCAAGGACATAGATATTCCTTACACCAAGGCTATTTTTATACAGCAGGTTAGGTACACACTTTTATACATGTTACATACATGTAAATCAATTTTAATTTTTGTACGAAATTCAAAAGTACATGCTCAAGATCAGGACACGGCAGAACCTAACATGTAAGGCATGTTACAGACATGAGCTTGTTCCCTCAGCCCTGTCACCCAGTGTCCCCAACTTTATGACAACGAAACTACAAGATTCAAGAATGTCTTATTGGTTATCACTCCACTCCTTCCCCATAGAGTGATGATTAATAGTTTGCATTTGAATTTAGTTTGCTTTAGTACCATTTCAAGTCATTAAAAAAAAAAACCCTCGGGAACTATCAGGCATGTACAAAATAAATGCACACCAATCAGCTGTCTTGGATTTAGTCCCCAGACCCATGCGTCTAGTCCCCTGACCCTACAGACTACTAGTCCCCAGACAAGATGAGGAACCAGGTGATGGAGGTGGGGCCCATTGTCACGGGGATGGTGATGGTGTAATCCCTAGCAAGGCTGTACATGGCGGACGGGGGAATCCCCTCGCGGACCACCAAGGCCTGGT